>BQNB010143662.1:0-16964 GCA_026074375.1 Tanacetum coccineum | reverse complement strand
GTTCTTTATGAATTTTGTGTGATTGGACTATGAAGTAACACCCATATATGTTCCGCTGCGTTGTCCTGAAAATGGGGGTGTTACAAAAGAAGTGAGTGAAGCCTCGATGATTTCGAGCGATGGCTGTGACAATTCAGTCCGGAGTTAAAGGACTGATATTGGTAGCTCAAGTTGAAGCATTTAAGGATGAAAATGTAATAGCTGAAGGATTGAATGGTACAGACCAACAAATGGAAAAGAGAGAGGATGGAAGCCTACACTATATGGATCGTATATGGGTTCCATTAGTGGGCGGTGTAAGAACCAAGATCATAGACAAAGCTCATAAGACGAGGTACTCTGTGCATCCCAAAGCGGACAAGATGTACTATGATCTTTGAGACATGTATTGGTAGCCGGGTATGAAGAAGGAGATTGTTATTTATGTTAGCAAGTGTTTGACATGCGCAAAGGTGAAGGCTGCGCATCAAAGACTGTCAGGTTTATTGCAACAACCTGAGATACCTGAGTGGAAGTGGGAGAAAATAGCTATGGACTTTATAACAAAGTTGCCAAGATCAAGTAGTGGTTATGATGCAATTTGGGTCATAGTTGATAGGTTGACCAAATCAACGCATTTCTTGGCAATACGAGAGGATTATAGTATGGAAAAGCTAGCAAGGTTGTACATCAATGAGATTGTTGCACGACATAGTGTACCAACATCGATTATTTCTGATAAGGATGGACATTTTACGTCAAGGTTTTGGCAAACGATGCAAAAAGCGTTGGGAACGCGTTTAGATATGAGTACAGCTTATCATCCTCAGACGGATGGACAAAGCGAGCGTACAATACAAATGTTAGAGGATATGCTGAGAGCGTGTGTGATTGATTTTGGTGGAAGTTGGAATATTCATTTACCATTGGCTGAAATAGCTATCATTCGAGCATTCGTTGTGCTCCTTTTGAGGCGTAGTATGGAAGGAAGTGTAGGTCGCCGGTATTGTGGGCTGAGATAGGAGATAGCGAATTAATTGGACCAGAGTTGGTGCAAGAAACAACTGATAAAGTGGTTGTGATTAGAGATAGGATTAAAGCTGCTAGAGATCATCACAAGAGCTACGCAGATAATAGAAGGAAACCTTTATAGTTTCAAGTTGGTGATCATGTAATGTTGAAAGTCTCACCTTGGAAAGGTGTAGTGCGGTTTGGAATGAAAGGAAAGTTAGCTCCAAGATTTGTAGGACCTTTCAAGATCCTCGAGAGGATTGGTCCTGTGGCATATAGGTTGAGATTACCTGAAGAATTAAGTAGTGTGCATGACATGTTTCATGTGTCAAATCTAAAGAAGTATTTAGCTGATGCAAATTTGCATGTGTCGTTAGATGAGATTAAGGTAGATAAGACCTTACGTTTTGTAGAAGAGCCTTTAGAGATTATGGACCGTGAGGTCAAAACTCTAAAGCGTAGTAAAATACCTATTGTGAAAGTGCGATGGAATTCCAAGCGTGGACCAGAGTTTACCAGGGAATGTGAGGATCATATGAAGGCTAAGTATCCCCGGTTGTTTAAGAATGCTAATGTCGAGACTAATGGTTAAATCTTAGGACGAGATTTCCTAAAGGAGGGGATACTGTAACAACTGATATTTTAGCAGGTTAGTTAAAGCCTGTATAATTCAGTTTATGTGTGTCATTATGTGTTTTATATGTGTATGAGATGGAAGTACATGAGTGATGAATCATGGTACTTGTGAAAATGAAATCATTTGAAAGCTTTGTGTAGTTTCAAATGTTGTATACGTAATATTTTGTGTACGTACTATGTATATGTAATTCATATTATATATATTAGTTTAGTATTTTATAGATTTTAGAGTGCTTTCTATTTTTAGAAATAGTTAGAATCGAAGGTTAGTTTGAAAACTAGTTAGAAAGTTCAAGGTTTAGCAAAATAATTAAAGGTTTTTACTTAGAATTAAAGTAAATGTATAATAAATAAATAAAAGAAAAAAAATATAATTAAAAGGGTGGTTGTGTGGATCGGCCGAACAAGGGAAGAAAAAAAAGGGAAAGAATCCCAATTTGATTACAACTTGTTTTTGGTAATTATCTTTTCCTAAGCCTATAAATACAAATCATAACTTAATCAAAAATCACTTTTTTCTCCTCTCCTCTCTCCTTGGCCGGTCGAACAACACAAAGAACAAAGGGAAACCCAAAAAATTTTAGGGTTTTGATTTTCAAGAGTTAAGGTAATGTTTTCTAAATCCTTTTTCAATTCAATTGATTTTATTTAACGTAACAATCATTAAGGATGGATTAGGTTATTGTAAATAATCTGTAATTAAGAGGTTTTGATCATCAAAAATCTTAGATCGTTAGGGTTGCGTTTATAAATTATTTTTAGAGTTTGGGGTCGATTTCGTTTAAATCATGAATTTGTATAATCTGGAATTTAGGTCTGAATTGTTTGATGAATATCTCCGTGATGGAGTAATGAAACATTTATTTTCTTAAGGTTATTTATAATTTCAGAGAGTCTACTTTTCAAAAAGTCCGGCCTCGCGCGATTTGGAGTCCGGGAAGTTAGTTAAATGATTTTTGCAAGAAAAGTTGTTAAAACAGTAAATACGGGTCAGATTTAGGTCAGATTACGAGGAGTAAAAACCCTATTTAAAATTCAAATTTAGAGTTGCCAAAACACAGAGATCATATTTCATGTGTCTATAAACTTCAGTTCAAAGGGATAAGGCTAATTCATTGTTTAGATGTTAATAAGTCAATAATTTTTGGGTTGCGTTTAGATCCGAATCTGGGTGATTTGTGATGACAAATTTTTATAACATAGTTAGCCTAATTATTATTTTTTCTAAAAAAATCATAGAAGCTCACAACTCATTAGGGAGCTATAGGATGTAAGGAAAAGAAATAATTAGGTGTTTAAGTATTTTATTTAGAGTCATCTTGTGACTATAAAAACGGGATAAAATGCAGAAAAGTGAGAAGTAAGGTTTGTGAGGTAATTTAAGGTAGAGTATGTGGAGTTATATAGAGGTTGAATTAGATAGGATATAGATTATTCACGTTGTGATTGTTAGTCGACTTGGGTGTGTGACTAATCACGGATGGTAACGGTGTGTGTTATTTTGTTTAGATTCTTTGCAAGGTTAATTGAAGAGTTTGGATTTGCTTTGCATCGAGGTGAGTTTTACAGTCCTACTTTTTACTTATTTTGGGATGGAAATGATGCAAAACTGTTTTGAATTATGAACCGTGATATGTGTTTTTAAGTGTCGAACTATATGATTGCTATGTGCTATTGCTATGTGTTATGAATTGTGGTAAGGCATGTGCATGTGAGAATGGCATGGCCTAGTGTGAACCCGAACGGACTTAGCTAGTCAAGTGGGTTAGTCTTGCGCAAAGATAGATTGTGGGACGGAGGGGTACGATCCATCCCAGATAAATGTGAATTTATGTTGTGATAGAATAGCCATGCATATATGTTCGTAAATGTTATTTTGTTGATCACGGTTTCATAAGTGTGTCTTAAACCTGTAACTCTCACCAAACAATTATGTTGACGTTTTAAGCATCCATTTTCTGGTGAGCAAAACGTGTGAAGAGTTAGGAAGGGGAGTAGCTGGGCCATAGGATTGCATGCGGAGTCTTTGATTTATATGTTTTTAGTATCAATTGAACTTTCATGTTTTGTTCTTCATTGCATTTTATGTTGGATTTTTTGTTTTGAGCGTTGTCATAACACGCTTTGATTTTGGAGTTTAATAAATGTCATTTTTAGTTTTCTCTATTTTGACGCCTTGTGTTGTGATGATGCCTATTAATCATGCCTTGCGATTCCGCCTTGGCGGGGTGTGATAGCACCGTTGACTCCCTCATCCGAGTATCTCTCTCATACCGATCTCACACTGATTGCATGATCGTCATCTTGCAACACCATACAAAGGACGTATGTCGCCATTTGCTCAGATGAAAAGTTTTAAGAATTGGCACTATCACGACTGCAGTACAACAAGTAGCCTAGACCAAGCGATATCACACTTACGCTCATCATTGCCTTTTTAGATTACGTTTGAGATTAAGACAGTTTAACAGCGGCTAACAGGTAAGCGTAGCATTTAGACCGCGTAATAAGGGTTTTATCACTCTCACGTGTAGTAAATTAGAAGTATTTTTCTACATGGCCCATTTGGCTCAGATGGAAGTTTTTAGGAAATGGCATATCACGGCTGCGTACAACAAAGATAGCCTAGCCAAGCGATATCACACTTCCGCTCATCATTGTCTTTTTAAAAAATGGAGTGAGTTTCAGATTCGTTAGCATCCTATAGACACACACATCTGCTATGGCTGAAAAACGTACACCTCCGTAATGGTTGCAAACTAAATAGTTTACCCGACCGAAAACGGATGTTTATGCCTTTATTTAAAGCTGCTAACGTGTTCGGATTCATCAAAAGGAACAAATTGAACATAGCATTTCCAACACATGTAATCGCCGTAATCATAACAGTGACTACCAAACACAAAAAAAAAATCAATTAACTATGAAAATCATATATCAAAAATAGGGAGACATCAATAAGCACAAAACAAACAACAAAGGTTATTAAACCCCCAAAGCAAATAACAAAAGAAGCATTGCAACAACATTGGTTACTACAAAAAATTAGGTTTTTAGAAAATATACCTGCTTCACCTTGAGTTTATCGATCGCAAAAAAAAGCCAGCAATAAGCTAACCCAAACAAACGTCCACCTTAGCTCACCAACATCACCAACCGACCACCAACGCCACCCACCATGAATGGTAGCAACGAAGAGATCGGTGGCATCGCGGTGAGGCCAAATAGGTTGTAGGTGGTCGGTGGGAAGAAGTTGCGAGTGGATCTGATTGAGATATAAACAACTTAGATCCACAGAAGAGAAAGGCGAGAGAAAGAACCAACCACACCACCAAGCAAACCCCTCATGGCGCTATATTGGTTTTGTCATTATCAACTAGAGGAAGATTGTTGGGAATTATACTTTGAGTTGATTATGACAAAACATATTAAAGATGGAGGATCTACAAGACAAAGCTGGAATAACATTAATGCTGATTGAAGATTAGTCAAACAGTATTTAATGCTCAGCTAAAAGATAAAGATCAACATTAATGCTGATTGAAGATTAGACAAATAGTATTTAATGCTGATTTATAGTTTCCTAATTTTATTTGATATTATCTTGTCTTGTAAACCCTAACCCCTCTAGTATATAAAGAGGGGTAGGCGTCTAGGTTTATCATTCATTCAATTCACAATGTAAACCTAAAGGTGTGTGTGTGTACTCTAGGCGTCAAGTCTTTGTAAGACGCCTAGGATTATAGTTAGCTTATTAGTAGCTTAGTAGTATAGTAAGCCTTTGTATCCTGATCAAATACAATGAAAGGCTTAACGTTTATTAGTAACACCTTGTTCTTAACTGTGATTGTTTTATTTGTTATTCCGCTGGATCATGGTTATGATATCCTAGATGAGCTAGATCGTGGTTCAACAAGTGGTATCAGAGCCTTTAGAGGGACTCTGAGAAAGAAGAATCACTAGAACCACAAACTTCACTCTCCTACGATTCTTTACAAAATGTCTCAACCTGCTAATGATGAGTTCTCACAACATCTCAGTGATGATGAAGAATCAAACCATGAAGATGCATCAGACACTGGTGCTGCACCTAAACAAAGGACCTACAAGTGGTATCAGAGCGGGTTGCTCTTGATATCTAGGATTCAAGGTTTTATGGTAGAAGAATGAAGAAGAAACCTAAACACGGACGCGTTTGGATCTTGAACGATGATGATGTTTATGGCTCGTTTTGGAGATTATTTGAAGAAGATATTTGATTATTACTTATTTGATGTTGTAGTTGATTTTCACAGGTTTTGTGTACTTATCATGTCTTAAAAGAGTGGTCACCTTTAAGATAACTTGTTCGTGATTATAAGGCGGTGACGAAGACTTGATGAATCTAGCAAAGGTGTACGATCTACCTTATGATGCTTACTACGTACATTTGCTATCACTTTAAGGAGTTACGTTATTGTGCTCAGTGTCTCATTTAATAGAGGAATGAGGATTTTGTTAAGAGACATAGGTCAACTTATACATAGCAGGTATGAGACTCGACGTCATGTGGATAAACAGGATATAAGACACAAGTTTAGGAAATTTAACTTCTTCAACAAATTCGTATTATTCGTTTTTCTTCATCATTGATAATTTGCTGCTTGGAGCCTACTAAGTCCATGATTCAAGAGATGGTAAACATGTTAAGGGGAAGCTTATTGTTTATTTACCATCTACATGCACTCCTATTTGATTATGACAAAAAGGGGAAGAGTGCATGGATTCAGGGGAAGTTCTTCATCTATATTAGCTTCAGGGGAAGCTTGTGCTTATTGGTTTTGTCATTATCAACTAGGGGAAGATTGTTAGGAATTATACTTTGAGTTGATTATGACAAAACATATTAAAGATGGAGGACCTACAAGACAAAGCTGGAATAACATTAATGCTGATTGAAGATTAGTCAAACAGTATTTAATGCTCAGCTAAAAGATAAAGATCAACATTAATGCTGATTGAAGATTAGTCAAATAGTATTTAATGCTGATTTATAGTTTCCTAATTTTATTTGATCTTATCTTGTCTTGTAAACCCTAACCCCTCTAGTATATAAAGAGGGGTAGGCGTCTAGGTTAGGGATCGATTCCATAGATAGTCTCTCCAATGAATCTAAAACCAATATAAATCCGTGTGTAGTATTAGTAGTTATTCTTTATTGAATGTTTTACATAAAGAAAACCTTATTTATATAACAATGTGATTTGTGTTTCTTATAGAACCGCTCCGTGTTACAATCAATGTTATCATACCCCCGAATGAGTCCTAAAAACGAATCTATGGATTCATATATGATTCCACAACGGTAACCGAAAGCTCTTACTCCACTTATAAGGCATACATAGAATTAATGTTGTTATTGGTAGTAATACTTCGCGGAAACCACATTGCAAAGGTAAGATATCTATTGACTCTCACAAAATAGATTATGTAGAACATGTTGATAACTTAGGATTTAACCTCATTCAAGCATAGGACCAATATGTGACAAAAAATGTTAAAGAAACTTTTCTGAACGATGATAGTGAAATCACTAGGAACTGGGTAAAGTTCATAAGGTAGAGGATTAGGAAGAAAGGTCTATCCATAATAACAATTAGGAAATAAGCCTCTAAGGCTCAAATTTGACAGCAAGCGATTGATGAAAATTCCACTTATGTTGCATATGACAATAAGGTCACGCGAATATAGCGTCTCATTCAATCGTTAGCCCCGTCTAAAGAATTAGTTAGAACTTAACCTAGGATAAGTTTGATCAATTGAGAAAACGAAGCTCACGCTAGTGTCACAAAGCTAAGAATTTATTCTCAACACTAAAGCATCTAACTTCATATTCTCCCATGGATCTTTTCTGGTCCATCGCGCGTACGAAGTACGAAGGAAAGCCGTTTACACCTTAGGTCCATGAGTAGACGACTGCTGGCAAGTATACTTGACGTAGATTCCTAAATGATCAAACAGAAAGCCTTCGATCAATTCGAATTTTTAGTAAGAAAATCCCAAATCCACTACGATGTACAGTATGTCAATAAGAACCGATCACGAGTATAAGCATTTTGACAATGAATTGCAAATTTGGAGAATTTTAGTATTATTCAACGGTATTACACATAACTTCTCGTGGTTCTCGGCTCCACGTACTCCTAAAATCAAATGGCGTGGTTGAAAGGACAAATAGACACTTCAAGAAATTATAGGAACTATGTAGAACGAATAATCATTAACCCCCAAAAGTTTTTGGTGTAATGCCGTATAATACTTCAACATAATACTTAACCGAATTCTAATTAGAACCACCTCGGAAAAACACCTTATGAAAAAAAAAAAAAATCTTCAGGTAAGGACACCTACTCATAGATTTATTTTAGAGTGTTTGGAAGCAAGTGCTTCATCCTAAACACTAAAGATTACCTTACCAAGTTCGACCCAAAGTCTTACGAAGGTGTCTTTCTAGGTTACTCCCAAAATAGTAAAGCCTATATCATTCTTAATAAACACACTAGGAAAATCGAAGAATCACTCAACATGACATTCGATGAAACTCCTCAGAGACACCTCCACCTGCTAAGAACATCGCACCTATGGTGATAATGACCTAGATGAAGAAGAAGCTATTAGGGAAATCGAAAAGAAAAATCTAGAAAACAATGTTGAGGATGAAACTCTAGAGATTGATGAAGTAGTCAATATTAAGGAATCTAGGAACCATCCCTTAGAAAATGTCATAGGAAACCTTAACCAAAGAACCCTTAGATCACAAGCCCAAAACCAAAGCAACTTTTATTGCTTCATTTCTACCATAGAACCTAAGAATGTAAATGAAGCCTTAGGAGATGAAAGTTAGATAGTCGCCATGCAAGAAGAATTAAATCAATTCATTGCTAACGACGTTTGGGAGTTAGTTCCACAACCTAAAGAATAATAACATTTATAGGAACTAAGTGGGATGTGGTTAGAAAGATATATTAGATAGAACGGTATTGTTTCTCGAGAATATAAGCTAGAAGGTGCTCAAGGCTACAAACCAACAAGAGGGCATCGATTATGATGAAACTTAGGCTCTGGTTGCTAACTTAGTCGATTAGAATATTATTAGTTATGCTGCGCCTATATTTAAATATTCCAAATCTGCATGTAAAAAGTGTTTCCTGAACGTTTTAATCATGAGGAGGTAAACGTGCACAAAACCTCCGGATTCATTCATTTTCAAAAACCGATATCATGTTATAAATTAAAGAAAGCTTTATATGTCTTAAACAAGCACCCAAAGCTTGTATATAGATTAAAGGTTTTCTATCAAAGAATAAATAAAATGGGAAAGTAGATAACACTCTTTTACTAAAAGAAAAGTTCAAATCTCATCATAGTTACAAATATATGTCGACAGACATTATATTTGGTTCGATTTTGTCAAGACATGTGTGCTGATTTTGGCCAAAATCATGCATGACGAGTTCACAATGACATGTGGAGTGAACTTAACTTCTTCCTTGGATTAACAAATTAAACAAATGAAGATGGTTTTTTCTTTAACCATTTAAGTGTATTAAAAGAAATGCTTAAGAAAATTGGTTCTAGAAGATTTCTACAAACCAAATGAAAACCCCCATGGTCCTCCGAAACTAAACACACGAAAGATAATAGTGTGAGTCGGTAAGATAGTACCAAAGTATCGTGGCATGCGATAGGTATTCAAGCTATACCTAACGGCAAGTAGCCCGGAATCATGTTTAGTGACAGCCTTTGTTGCTGGCTTCCAAGAGGCTACCCAAAACCTCTCACCTAGAACGGTTAAAACGTATCTTCCGATACCTTAAAGGTACTTACACACACACATAGGATTATGGTATCCTAAGGGACCACATAAAAAACCGTAGTATATGCTAAAAAATAGAAAATTAAATAGAAATATGCTTGAAGGTAGCAAGCTAAGGTAAGAGAGTGGAAGAAATAAAGAGCGATAACTTATGAGAAAATAGCTGATGATAACAAACTAAAGAATAAAAGTAAAAATAGAAAAAAGGAGAAACATAGCGATAAAAAGATATCTAAAAATGATAAGAAGAAAGAATACAAATTATCAATAGGCACAAAAAAAACCAACAAAACTATCAAAACTCTCAAACCGCCCACTCCCACAAGACCCTCTTACACACGCCCCCCTCTGCACCGTCAAACGCACCAAGCACATCCATGAAAAACTCAGCACACCCCACGATCAGTCCCAACCACAACTGACGGAGAAACGAATAGCTCAAGACGCGGAGAAACAAGCTCTGCTATATCGAAAGCATCGGAATGAACAAATAAAACACCCACCTCACGAGTAAGGCACACAACACCTAGGAACCCAACGTATACAAATATAAAAGGCTTAACTACCACACTACTAACAAGCACACAGCCTCCCCATCACCACCTAACAACGACCATCACCCACTGAACGCCCGCTGCCATCACAAAAACCCGTGTCAATCACCATCCATTCACGCTCACACCGCAATCATCCCTAGCCACACATAACGCTACCAACTCACATGACTCATATTAAAGCTCATAGCCTAAAAAGTTCGTCCACTAACTATTACACAAACGCTCTAAAAACTCCAGCACATTGGAACCATCACCCTCCTTATTCGCCGCTCACACATCCATAGGAACCGCACCACCACACACCACTTACCAGCACACCCCTCAGCACCATCTTTCAAAAATTTACCTAGAAAGCGCACTCGCTGTATTTGTACTACGAGTGAAGTAAGTATTAGCCCTACATTGTTCTCGCTAAAACAAACCGCTCTCTTGCAAAATCCACTACTGAAGCCGAATACGTAATTCGCCGGAAAGGCATTTCAACAACACAAAGGATTAAACAAGCTCTCATCTGACTACGACTAACGACCCGACGACGTTCCATCATGTGCGACAATAAAGGCGCGAATGACCTAACAACAAACCTCAGGTATCAACCCTCTCGAATCAAAACACATCGAAATCTTCACCACTTCCTTCGTGATAATTGTTTCAAAAGGACATAGAAATCTATCAAAAAAGTACCGTCCGTCGACAACATTGCGACATAACTCACTAAACCCCTTAAACGTTAATCAGTTTAACTATCATCGTCATGGTTTTAGGAATGATGGAACACATTCCATAAATCATATTAAAGTACTCATCTCATTCTCTGTCTCAATTCTATCCGTGTTCATTCCGCGTCGTAACAACTTAAATACTTCAACCGAGTGAGTACTTTAAACACATTTAAATATTCGAAAATGCAAGTTAAATTTGTAACTCCTCCTATCACTTTTTTGGTCAAAACAAAGTCAAAATAACTGCCATTGCGAACGGCCGCCGTTATATATAAGGGACCGCCAGAGATATTGACTTTGCCATCAGAGGAAAACAAATATTGTCCAACCTTAAACCAAAATTTTCAAACACATGAAACAACACCCCCTTACCAGACGGCCAATTGACGAACACAACCCACAAATCCACAAAAAACTCAAAATCGACCATAAACTTACAATAGAAGATCAAAATCAACATCAAAAAACATGTCCTAACATACTATAAGAACATACAATTGTAATTCATTTCAACCATTCTTTCATTTTGAGTCTAGGGTTTCATGATGAACACCAAAAATTGAAATTGGTATTTTTTCATTTTTTATTTCACATTTTTCAATTTTAAAACCACTAGATACAATGTTATAACTAAAATGCTTCCCTGTAGAATATAGTGATTTGCATACATTGATAGGGTTTTGGTCGAAAAATTATTTCTTTTGTATAATGACGCGCCAGTCCTTTAAGGTATACCCGAAACGCCAACAGAAGGTCACGGATTCTCCACTGTGGCCTCCTGATTTTCTGTGCAGTGGACCACTATCTCATCTAGCCTAGCTAATTTCTGCTTTTTGATAAACATACTTTGGAATCAAAATTTTCTAACCTCATGCTTTACTACTTTAATCTATCTCTTCCACCTTAAATTATGAACAATCTCAATCACCTGTCATTCCAGTTCCTCTTCACCTCACTCTATCATAGACTTTTCCACCAATAGCCTTCTCATCCCACTCCTTCCAACGAAAATCAAACTCACAAGACCATAATCCCCTCCTAGACAATTATTTGTCAATATTTTAGTGAGAAGATGTGACAAACTACACCCCTCTCCCCATTACCACTAAATCTCTTCTTCTCCAAGTGCTCCTAATGCAGCCATTAAAAAAACCACACTACAGAAGAAACCACCCTCAAGTCATAAAACACTTCATCCTCCTTCAATCTAAGCTACAATTAATCACCAACTCCTTCAAATGAACCAACCTCCTCAAACTCAAAAATCCTTTTCTATCAAAACATAATGGATGTCCTCTATAGACCCTCAATCCTCAACCCTCTCAAACCATCTCCCATTGGATATCACCCCTCTCATTATACACCATCACACACCTCTTGAAATTCCATCAACCACCATCACCTTCAACCTCATATCATGGGACATCCACTTTACATACAAACTAATCATGACTATCATGGATCAACTTTGTGTTTGTGTTTCCCAACAACCGTAATCTCTACTTGAACCTTCAGATGAAATAAGCCTAATGTTTTCACAATCATGAATACTTATAACCACCCAACCGTCCCTCACAACTCACTTTCCACCTCCACCTTAAATTTCTCTCTTCTAAAAGACCTAATAATGGAAAACCTGAAACCATTTTGTCCCAAATATGCCTATAGAATCTTCTAGATAAATATTTAGCTTATGCTTCACCATGCTCTAATATCTTATGTTAGGTTATGTTTGTGTTGGCGGATGTAATTTTATGATTAAGTATGCTTGTATTCTCATAGATTGTCCGTAGTGACTATATATGGTTTATTTATACATTGAATGAACTTGAATTATGCTTCTAAATGTGGATTGAATCCTTAAATATTTTGTCAAGCTATGGTTGTTTACTTGTACCCTCTAATCATTGTTTTTAGTAGCAAACAAATTATCGTAAGAAATCGATCCCTTGGTCCCCGACAAGAGGGATCTTACAACAAGGTGGGTGCTTGATCGTCGACTTTCTATCTTCTCTCTACTCAACTTGACGATCCAAACCTTTTTGTGATTTCGACAAAAAGGAGGAAAGTAGAAATTAAACTTATTAAAATTATAAACCTTTAAATTTTATACTAAATGTGGTTTATAATTTGTCAATCAATCAAAAATGGAATTTGTTAATAACAAATAATGTCCAAAAACGTTATTTATATTATTTGACCTCTCAATGTTTTGGATAATAACAAAATGTAAAACGTTTACGATAAAATTAAACTTTTATAAATTAAAAAATACATAAAATTTTATTTTTATGATTAATCACTTAAGGTATGGATAAACAAATCATTAACCATGATTAATGCTCAAGAAAAATAATTTTTTCTTAAAAATCTTATACTTCCACAAAATGTTTTTTATAAAATTATAAAAATATAAAAACAAATTATTTATTAATTAAAAGAAATGTTTTATTAAAAACATAAAATTTGAATTTCAAATTTTCTCCCCCAAAATGGAAGGTTCCATAACAGATACAACATTCACCATAAAAGGAAAAAAAGGGAGCGGAGTCTAGTGGCGGCCCCTTTATATATAAGGGGTCGCCGGGACCGCCACCAGCAATGGCTACTTTTTTGTCTCCTATAAATACTGGGCCATCCATTTCAAAATCAGACTTCCTCTTGCCAAAAATTCTATCAGATCTAGTTTTCTCTCTTCTTTCTTTCTTTCTAAAACACATATCTTGATCACTAACATACCTTGATTTTGTTTCAAGTGATTAATTCTTTCTTCCTCCCTTCTTCACCTTCTAATCAAGTGCAAGAGAAGAACAATCGTATTCTTCTACATACGAATTGTTATCAAGTGATCTTTCTCTCTTCTCTTCTTCAAGATCACAAACATTCATTAGATTTATTTTGTGTTGTTGTATTAATTGGATCAAGTGTAGATCCAAGTGTGTAGATTGTATATTGGTGTGATTTGGATTGTGTGTCAATCCAAGAGTGTAGATCTTGTGAGTGTTTGAAGACTTAGTGAAGTCTTAGATTGGTTCTAGCTAAGATTAGGACTCGACATCTAGCTTAGTGTCGGAAAAGAAAGTAAGCGACGTGTAAACGGTTTTCTCCGCCTAAAGGGAGCTTGTTGACATAGTGAAATCTCGAGTGGAGTGCTCGGGGAGTGGAGTAGGAACGAAGAGGTGCTTCGTTGCCGAACCACTATAAATCTCGGTGTCTTGGTTTGATCGTTTCTTTCTTTATCTCTTTACTTATTACTTGCATTATTAGATAGTTTAGTTGTGATTCATATTGTTGGTTGATTGACATACATCTCGAATCAAACTATTTCATAAGCAAACTTTTAAAACGCTAATTAACCGGTAAAACTATTCAACCCCCCCCCCCCCCTTCTAGTTTCTACAATTGGTATCAGGAGCAAGGTCACTCAAGATTTTTAAAATATATTGTATTTTAAAGCTTGGATCGATCTATGGATTCCGACAAATATCTAGAAGGGCAATCTATGCAAAGACCACCACTTTTTGAAAGCGATAGTTTTATTTATTGGAAAAATAGATTCGAGACATATGTTAAATCAAAAGATCTAGATCTTTGGCATGTTATTACCAATGGTGATTTTCAACCTATTATTCAAAATCCGGAAACCAAACTTGATGAGGTTATCCCTTTTGAAAAACAAACGGATGATCTTAAGAAAAGGCTTGCAAAAAATAATGAAGCCAAAATGGTTATTTACAACGCTTTGCCTAGAAAAGAATATGAACGAATTTTCATGTGTAATACGGCAAAAGAAATTTGGAAAACCTTGTTAATCACCCATCAAGGTAATAGTCAAGTCAAAGATAATAAGATCGACCTTTTGGTCCAACAATATGAACAATTCGTCATTTCCGAAGACGAATCTATAGATAATGCTTTTGCTAGATTTAATACTATTATTACTAGTCTTAAAGCTCTTGATGAAGGTTATTCTAGTAAGAACTACGTAAGGAAGTTTCTTAGGGCTCTACATCCTAAATGGAGAGCAAAGGTCACGGCAATTGAAGAATCAAAAGACTTGACATCACTATCTCTTGATGAGCTCATTGGAAACCTCAAAGTCCATGAGATGATCATCAAGAAAGATTCCGAAATAGTCAAAGCAAAAGTTGAAAGAAAATCTCTTGCATTAAAGGCTAAGAAAGAATCTAGTGATGAAGAGTGTTCGACTTCCGGTAGTGAAGACGAAGAGTATGCCATGGCGGTAAGAGACTTCAAGAAATTCTTTAAGAGAAGAGGTAGATTCGTGAGACAACCTCGGAACGACAAAAAGACGTTCCAAAGAAGCCGTGATGACAAGACCGGTAAAAATGATAGAAAATGTTTTAGATGCGGCGACCCGAATCATCTTATTGGAGAATGTCCAAAACCACCGAAAGACAAGAACCAAAGAGCCTTTGTCGGAGGTTCTTGGAGCGATAGCGGTGATGAAGATGATGAGAAGGTCAAAGACGAAACATGTCTTGTAGCTCATGCATCAAGTGAGGTATGTTCCGAATCCTCTTACTTTAGTGATGAAAACTCATCAATTGATGATATAACTTTAGACAATGAATATGATAAATTATGTAAAATGAGTCTAAAGATAATCACTAAAAACAAAAGACTAAAAGCCACTAGAAATAACTTAGAAAATGAGCTTAGAGAACTAAAAGATAAATTATCCATATTCGAGAAAAACAAGGGAGTTGATCTCGAATGTGCAGTGTGTCATGTACTCAAAATTGAGAATGAAAAACTCAAAGATGAATCCACTAGATTAAATAAATTTGAAAAGAGTACACATTGCTTGAATGAAATGCTAAGAAATCAAAAACCCTCCGGTGATAAATTAGGTTTAGGGTTTAATTCATTTGAAGCATCATCTAGTGGAACAAAGGAAATAAAATTTGTAAAAACTCAGAAAAAGGCGTCCTCTGATGGAGGTCCCTTAAATAGGGACGGCCCCATAAACATGGGCGGCCCCCTTAATGTTCAGGCGGCCCCCAAAGTAAATAAGGGACCGCCACCAGAGACACCAATATCTGAGAAAAGTGTTTCTTTTCAAAAATCTATTTTGGGTCCTAGACCAAAACACATAATTGTAAACAAAGTTAAAGTTCCGGTAGCTAGTGACAATGAAGTCAAACAATTTTATAAACCATTGTCAAAACCCGGAGTTGGATTTTCAAAACAAAACTTTAGATCAAAAACTCCACCTCCTAGAAGAGTCAATAATAATTATTCTCGTCCTAAAACACCGCAACCAAGAAGACATGTTGGTCATCAAAACCAACCTCATGGCTTTCCTGTAACTTGGAACAACTTTCCACGACAAAGTTACATGCCATGGGAAATGTGTCTTCCATTCTCACATCCCAACCAATTGCATCAAATGCAAGGGTGTTTGGCACTAACAACTTTGGACCCATGAGATATTAGGGACCAAATGTTTGAGTTATTGTCTTATATAAATAGATATGCCTTGGAGTCGACTTGGAACCCGATGAATGTGTAGGATCCCTTTGCTTAATGGATCTTAACCTTTAGCTTGTAAAGGGTTTGTTGCCTTAGATAAATCTAAAGTAACAATGATGAAACAATGATTAACCACTATTGATTACGCAGAATTTAATCAACAATGTAAAGAAGAATATAATCAAAACACTTTTATATTGACCTTTGAATCTGCCTAAGTTACAGATTACAAACTATGATTTACTATTCGATCTCTATGATCTTCTGTAGAACTATATCTACTGACAATGCCTCTGGTTCCTTTTATAGACTAAGGAAACTCTAATGGGCTTTACAAAACGCGTATAAAGATAATGCATATCTTTTCCTAAGATATCTCTTGCATATCTTTAACTCTAACTAATTTCTACATAAGCAGACTTAACTATTACATAAACAGTATTAACTATTTAATATTGCCAGTACTAACTATGATAAACCTTTTACCAGTACTAACTATTACACTAGCAGAATTAACTACAATACTAACAGAATTAAGTCTGTTATACAAAATTCCTAACAATCATCCCCTAAACTTGAACTTCACTTGTTAACTTCATGTTTTTTAAGTTGTCTTTAGTTTAGGCTTTTGAGAATTGTATCCAAGCATGTCTTCGAGTCCTTAGCTTCTCTTGAATAATGATCTGTTTGATGTTCTTTGAAAAA
>BQNB010143661.1:0-16964 GCA_026074375.1 Tanacetum coccineum | reverse complement strand
TTTGTTTTTTACTTTCTCTCTCTAAAATCTATTTTTCTTATTTTTGTGTTTGAGGTGATGAAATGATATCCTAACAAAAAATTTAAAATTAATTTGATTCGTGTGTTAAATTATTATTAACTAGAATACAAATATCAAATGTAAGCACGGGTTACTGTTATATGAATATAAATAACGCGATTGTACTGATAACAACGTCTCATGTAATTATGATATAAAGTTTATATAAGGATATCCGAAAAAATTAAAAAAAAAATTATATGTTAACTTCAACAATGGTCATTATGTGCTATTAAACTCACATATTATGTAGAACATGAAATCAATAGGTAACTTTGATCAACAACATCAACCTTAACACCCATGTCAATTAAACAAAGTTAAGTCTTTCATCCGACAAAAATCTTAGCAAAATATTAATCGGTGTTAATACATAATAAAAAAAACTTATGTAAAAATGCGTGCATAATTATTAGTTGTAATAATATCACAATTATAAAACATCAACTACGGGGAAATTCTCATATGTCCGTACGTTAAACTAAAATTATATAATACATCTGATTTATATGTAAACTTCGTTTGTGCACAGAACTTATAACTAATTAATTTATGTATATATACGTTAATGAATTTAGACTTGAAAAAAAATATTTAAAAAACTTTATTAATTAATGGAATATATGTTTATTATGTAAATAAGTTATTTTAGGGCCCCTTTTGTACGTAGATGGGTTTAGGATTAGGATTTGGATTTGGATTTATATTTGGTTTATGATTTGGATTTGATATAAGAAAGAGAAAATCAAAAAGTTGTTTGTTTTATGTATTGGGATATAATTGAGATTGAGATTTATAATTATTTAAATATTGTATATATATATATATATATATATATATATATAGAATCCGGATCGATTGAGAATGTTTTTATTTTGAGAAGATTGAGAAGGTTTTTAAAAATGGTGATTTTGTAACTTTGATTAAAGGTTTTTCAAGCTGTAAAACTCATTTAATGTGATTATATCCAAAATGTGTAAAAACAAATTCAAATAAATGTTAAAAGACTCTCGATTGCGATATAAGTACTAATCTGACGAATCTTCTATACAAATTTAAGGAATCATTATCATAACTCGATTTTAACAATGATTTGTGAATCAAATTTGTGATTTATAGCTTTGATTCACTATTAAATGATGTTTATTTGTGAATAAAATCAAAAAATATGAATCAATTTGCTCAAACGTAGATTTCTCAATCTTCTCAAAATAAAAACATTCTCAACGGAACCGAAGCCTATATATATATATATATATATATAAAGTTGGTCCACAATTGATATACTCATGTGTGAGAATCAAGTAGGCGACAAAAGAAATAAAAGAAAGAGAGAATAAAAAAAGAAATAAATAATAAGAGAAAGAGAAAACCAAGCTTTAAGGGTAGGATTTCTATAACCCCATTGCCAAGGGTGTGAACCCATAATTTTTTTTTGAACGGCAGAATTATATTAAAAAGCTACTAGCAAGGTGCTAGAAGCCAAGGATTGCAAAGACAAAACTAGAAATTAAACAAAGCTACACAACTAGAATCTTCCCAGAGCTTTAACTGCGAGGCCCACAAAAAGGTTGAAAAACTCTTGCAAATTTCAGGCAAGAGAAAAATCCCGACCAACAGAGGACATGCCACCGGTTTTCACTCTGCGGTGTTTTAGATGTGGACCCATAAAAGCCCCAGGAGAAAGAAACATCAAGAAAAAAACATAAAAACAAATGATCCTGAGCATCTTGATTTGCTTGACACTCTGTGCAACGAGAAGCATTTTATAGCATCTACCAATAAGCAATCGCAAACAACCTGCACACTATAGTCTCCCCCACAAAGATTATAAATACGGAAGCGGGTTTTTAAGCCAGTCATCCCAACGCATACTCTGTTTCTTATACCTATTCCGAGACCAAAGATATGAAAATTAAATAATCGAGTCCACAATATCAACATCCCTTTTCTTCCCGGGCTTAAATATAAAATCATTCCGGAATCTCCAAAGCTCCCACCAAACCGTATAGATGATAGTGAAGATAATATCTTTAGCCTTATGCAAATTATCCTCGTTATTAACAAAATCTAAAAGCTCATTAGGAGGAAGCTGAAAAGGAAGATTTAGATTTAGCCACTTAACAACCGAATTCCAAACCTTAATCGCAATAATACATTCAGACATCGTATGATAGCTGGATTCCAAACCATTATTACACATTGGGCATATGAGAGACACATTATCGATACCACGAAACCATAAGTTAAATCGGGTTGGCAAACGATCTTTAATCAATCTCCAAACATGAATATTTACCTTTCGAGGAACAATCTTATTCCACCTAGTCGCTAGATAATGACTAGGTAAGGCCAAACAATCAAGATGTTTACGTAACCCGTTAACCGAAAACGAATCCATTTTATCACAAGACCATCTCCAAGAATCTTCAGTTTGGACAATAGTAACCTGCTTGATAATATCACAAATCCTATGATATTGATCATCTTCAGTTCCTCCACGTAAAGGACGTCTCCAATTCCAAGCAAAACTCGAGCCATTCCAACGATCCCCAACCATAGCATTTTTAAACTCTTCCAATAAGAAAAGACGAGGAAATTGTTGAGCCAAAGGGGTATCATTAATCCAAACATCATGCCAAAATAGAGTACTCATTCCGTCACCAATCTTTCTTTTCATAACCGATATAGGAACCATACTTGTATTGTGGAGTTCAGACACTGTTTTGAAGGATATGTTGATTCCTAAGGCCCAACTGTTTCTTACTTGGACCCACCCTGAGTTTCGCTAGAAAAAAGGATACCAGATTTTTTAGAATCTTTAGGCCACAAAGCATTAGGTGATTGTGAAATCTCACCTCCTGTGTATAAAGAGCCATGTTAAGCAAAATGTACACTCTACCAAAAACCCTTAGAACTCCATCGGTCTATGCTGGACCAAAACAAATCCATTTGACCCAATGTATTTTCCTATTTGTATCTTCATCCCCCCTAAATAATTAGATCACATGGCTTCAAGTTTAAGCAAACCGTTCGAGGTTTCGAATAGCGAAAGAAAGATAGATAATAAGTAGGAAAGCGAACCAGATAATGCTGAAATAAGGATTGAGCGATCATCAATCGAAAGGACATTTGCTCTCCCATTTGGATAATCTTTTAGAAAATTTATCTATAACAGGTTGCCATGTACTGACCCGGGACATGTTAGCACCAATAGGGAGACCGAGGTACAAAAATGGTAATTTTTCTCCCTTACAACCCGCCAAACCAGCAAAATGATTTAATTCTGTTTCTGTTGCACCAATCCCGTAGAGCTTGGATTTCATAACACTAATTTGCAAGCCCGAAGCTGGTGAAAGCATTAAAAATAAGTCAAGAATATTTACTAGATTAAAATTGAGACCATTAGCCCAAAACGATAAATATCAACATAAATTCAGGTGTGAAAAGACATACATCACCTAAATATTTATACCAATGTATTTCTTAGCCTATATCGCCATCTTCAATAGCAATGTGAAAACCTTCCATAAGTAATATGAAAAGAAAGGAAGAAAGAGGATTGCCTTGACGAACCCCACGTTCTAAATGAAAGTTCCTTGTGGGTTTCCTTAACTAGAAGAAGATCTAGCAGATTCAAGACATTTACTTTAATTCCCCCTCCACATTTATTACAAACCCCATAAAACATGATTACAGATATAAGATAATCCCAACTAAGAGTATCATAGGCCTTCGCAATGTCCACCTTTAAAAGCATCGCTTTTTTTCTTCCTTTTAAGAGTGTGAACCACCTCATTCAAAATCATAGGACCATCAAGAATATGTCGATTCTTAAGAAAAGCATATTGCACCGGTCAACAATGTCTGTAATAATCAAAGCATGCGACAAGAAATAATTTTAAGCTATGATTTATTATAACAAAATTACCGATCAAGTAATAAGTATTGAAATCATTTTACCAATAGAGGGGAGATTCAATTTTAGGGGATTAGTGTTAATTAAAAGAAGCATTGCATCCGATAGAATATCACTTTATTAAAAAACTCAAAATAAGCTGCAAAAATTAGTCATTCTTCATTCATGTTCCAATATTTTTTGATAAAACCAAAGAGAACCCATCTGGACTGGCGATTTATCATGCCACAGTCCAAACAACTTCTTTAATTTTTCCAATTGACACTTCAGTATTCTAAAATTTCGAGCTGGTGTTGAGAAACCATCTTAAATCGATTACTTCGAGCAGAATAAGGTATAGAAGTGACTTTAGAAAAAAAAAACGAATAATGGTTTAGAAATGTCTGCTTAACCGCCATCGGCTCCTCCCATTCCCACGTTTCTTACGATTTAATACCTCGAACCGATAATTGCTTCCTTTTCTTGTTGATTGTACCATGAAAAAAATTTGAGTTCTCGTCATCATCTACACACCACTTAATTCGAGATTTTTGAATAAGATCTTCTTTTTGCTTACGTTCCAGTTATGTAATATCTTTATACCAATTTCATTCTCTTTTCTCCCCATGATGCAAGCCTTTGCTCTCACGTTATATGTGCAAATCCAAACTCTCAACTCCTACCTAGAGAGAATCGTAACCTCATCTAGACATTCTCCGTATTTTACTGATTTTTTTTTTTTTTTGTTTTCTCTTCTTTTTTTCTCTTTTTTTTTTTTTGTTGTTTATGTTAACCCAACCTTTTGATCGCACTTTTTAAGCCTTGTAATTTATTTTTAAAATTGATCAAAGCTGAAGATGATTTTCGGTAGTAGCCGTTAGACCAGAAATCAGCCACAACTTTGTCAAAACCATCTGCTTGAAACCAGGAATGATAGATCTTAAACGGAATAGGACCATAGTCAGCCGTACATCGGCGTAGGAGGTTAGGGTGTGATGGATCATGATATACATTTGGGTCTAAAGCCACAGCGTGTCAATGGGCCCAAGTTGATTCTATGCTTGAATCCGTAATCAAAAATCTATCAAGTCGGCTTCCTTTAGTACAAGATTTGTCAACATGAGTAAATTTGTACCCACACATGGGAATGTCAACGAGATTCCCGTAAGCAATAAATTCATTGAAATATGAAGCATTACTATTAGAAAATACAGAGAAGAAAACCCATCTCAGATTTGTTATTCGAACATAATTTAAAATCTCCAAAAATAATGTAATGACCCGGATTAGTTGACATAAACTCGGTAATAAATCGCCATAGATTCTGTTTCCCTTCTTCATCTTGAGGAGCATACACATTAACCATGTAAATATCAACTTTACATCAAGCCATCTCCCTTGAACAATAAGAACATTTGGATTTGATATAATTTTATGCTTGACAAAAATGTACGGATTCCAAATTGAGACAATTCCCCCTCCTGAGTGACCACTAGAAGGAACACAAGCATAACTCAACTGAGAATTAACCCCTAATAGACGTATAGAGAATAAATTATCGGTCTTCATAAAAGGTTCCTGAGGACCACACCAAAATTAATCGTAAATTTACTTAAGTAATCCTACCGAACCTTTTCTTTCTTGTTAGAATCTCTGACCATGGTCCACAAATATTTAACAAAAGGACTACTCATTGATTCACATTGATCTCACTCATCCGATGTATAGGCAGTGTTAACTTTGTTGAATGATGATGGATTTATGAACCCTTATGATATCACCAAGTTCTGAGACCCGTACAAAATCAGCTTCCGAGAACTTAAATCTCATTGAGCATGTGGATTCCATTGATCCCATTGTGCTATTGCATTTAGTACCCCTCCCCCCTGAGCTTTTTTATTTCTCTTAATATTGCTTAGATACTCAGTGTATCCGGGTGGCCAAGAACTTTTAGTTTCTTCATTCCATCATTGACTGTGTTGTTAGCCATATCCTCCTTTATCTCGGTTATGTTTGTGTGTATATTCTCATTTCTCATATTGCTATTGTCTATCCTCTCCTCATTACAGATTCTATCTTGACATTCATTACCTTGGTCCTTATTGAACTCTGTAGTTATCGGCTGGTTTGTCTCTTTATCTATGTCACAGTTAATTACAGATTCTTTATCCTTCGTTACCAAATTAATGCCCTGCTTCTCTATAAGACCCATCAGATTGAAAGGGTCAGAATTACTTTGTTCTTGACCTGACTTGTGCATCGGTTGAATGATGTTAAAACCACTTAGTAATGATGCAAGGAATTGATCTAAGCCCAAAAGTACAAGTCTTTAACACTTTTAACCACGAAACAAAGATCAAAGTTGATTTTTTTTCTTGCTTTTTTCGAACCAAAAAAAAAATATAACCAACTAACCCACGAATTTCACACAAAACAAACACTACACACCCCTTGGCGAGTGATACCACATGTTATCCCACTAGTTTAATCCATTACACAACTATAATCTTTACCAATATGCTAGAAAATAAGATGGAATCTTAGAGAGAGAAAGTAGAGAGAGAAACAAGAAGATTAGATAGAAAATGGTGAGTTACAAAAGATAGAAAAGTAACCAACACCCTTCACCAAGTGTGGTGAAGGGATATTTATACCCTAGCCTTCTAGTTGGCTCATGGGCTTTCTTAACGGGCCGGGCTTGGTTTAACTTGGGCTTTGAGCCCGAAACACGGACAATATTAGATTACAATCCAAGCCCGTTGAACCCGACTAGCCTATTACAATACAAGACCTAGTTTGACTTTCTAAGACCGATAACATTCTTGTTTGACTTAATATAATTAAGGCTAACACTAAAAAAGATGATTTATTCGATTAAAAACTCAGACAATCATCATCACTAAGCTCCAAATTCCGCTTCACTAAACAAGGTGAAATAGAATTGTTACCTGTTGCTTGTTTTTCTACATAAATATCGTTCTTCTTCTGCACACAAACTTGATTTCTAGACCACGAATCATGGCTACCCTGATGGACAGCCGCATCAAAAGATTTAGTAACCATTCTGTTTTTCTGTGGAACACCTGAATACGTATTCACTTTAGTAGGAATAGGTTATCCCATTCTCTTGAACTGTTCCCTCTCCTTGCGAGCTACATCAGCATACAAATGAAATGATCCCATCCAAACAGTTCAAAGATTGGAAATTAGGTTAACCACATCTCAAACCCCAATGAATCTTACAAATCCAAACCTTGCACCTGCCATTGACGTTTTCAACGAGATAAAAACATCTACTACAGTTCCCCATTTTTCACACTTAACCCAAACCTCCTTAGTCGTTGCCTTCCATGGTAAATTTGTAATATAAACAGACGTCGAGATTTTCTCCAACGATGAGAAATTATGATTTCCAGTTGCTATATTTGATCGAAATCGATCAGTCATCTCATCTTGCCTACCAGTATGATCTTTAAATCTCTTTGCCTTATTCCTATTAACCCTGATCCATCCATCATTGTCGCCTGGTCCATGTAGTTGTCGATTATCACGCAACGTCGCAGCTGTTCGCCTCTCAATATCGATATAAGAGTTGTGTGAAAGGTGAATAATTGATCGAAAATGGGGTTATGGGGAGAATAAGGTTATCGTAGATGGGATTTGGGAAAGGAAAAGGATCAGAGGGTGTGTGGTGGTTTATGTTTTTAATTAAACGTGTGGATCTATAAAAAATATGGATCTAACAAAAAAAATCAAAAACTTGAAAGAACCTTTTGATGATGCTGGGGGTTTCGATGGTGATGGTCTCGGTCGAGGGGTTCTCGGCAGTGGTGGATCTCGGTATTCAATCAATTACTCGTCTTGTCTTTTAAATCCTGAACCAATAATTTAATGACATGCTTTTAAACCAAACGCATAAAATTAACTTTTAGTCCAAACCTTTATTTAAAAAACCACATACCAAACGGGCCTTTAGATTTTTAGGATTTGGGATTGGCACTTGGGAATGTAATATTGGGCTTTTTTGGCTGGGGCTTTATTGTTATTGAGTTTATGTGCTTAATTGGGCTGAGTTATGCTCGTTGGGGTGAAGTTCTACGACTTGAAAGGAAAAAAAAAACTAATATTACCAAAAAACCGAGTGACATTCGACAATATTCACTTTGTTCGGTAAACAAATACAATGTCTAACCAAAACAATTGTTAGTCTTCTCAATTTTGCTTATTCCTAGCTTATTACTACAGGAAAGTGAAAGCTAAAAGATGCTACTTGATGCTTGATGTGATGTATACTAAGGATTATCTAAAAAGAAATAAGCTGAGAGTAACAAGTTTAACAAGGAAATTGATCTGAAAGTAGGATTCAGGCCTATCACTAAATAAGCAAAAACCTATAAGCTATTAGCTTATTACTATTCTTTGGAAACTAAACTTTTGAAAAATAAGCTTATCTTAGTTGTTGAATAAAACCTAGATAATAGGTTTCTTGAAATAATAAACTAGAAATGAGAAATCTAATGGAATTAATGCTAGAAATCCAATATGCTGCTATACTACTTTTTGAAAGTAAAAATAAGCTAATCTAAAAGCTTAAAATGAAAACTAAAAGATTTATTATACTAAACTAATGGAGTACTACTTAGATGCTCACAACTAGATTCTAACTCCCAACTATGAATGCTAAAAAATTGCTTAAAAGATCACAAGCAACAACAGTATAAACTGCTGTTTGCTGATGCAATTGGCAAAGAACTAAAGTGCAGGTTAACCTTCTACTTTAAAACTCATAAACCTACTAATTAAATGTATCTAATCCTACATAGACTAAATATGAGCTCTTAAATGTTTATAACACACTAACTTCTAAAATCACTTTGAACTAAAAAAAACTGCCCTGGTGCAAATTCAAACTTATTACACTCTAAATTTTTGAATTCAACTAACTAACTTTTAAAACCTGTTTTAAACTTGTTAAAATGACTAAACTCAACTTTGTAAAGAGTTTTGATTCTGACTTGTTGACTTTTAAAGGTCAAATATGCATTGTCCCAAACACTCCTTAAAATAAACTGTCCAAACCATTTTTTATCTAAATTCTATTTTAAAGCTAAAACTTTCAAAACCTTATATCTACTCTCACTTATACTGACCTAATTAAGCTATTTAAGCTATTAAACCTTCAGCTTATTAACAAATATAAGCTAGTTTCTCTCCTAGCTTTTCCTGCACTTATATGACAGAATCTACTACTTAAGATATCAATTAACTAAAACTATAACTACTCAATGCATTTTGAATCACTAACTGCTTAAACAAAGTCTAAAAAAATTTAAGCACTAAGAAAGACAAGAAATAGTAATTGAATAAGCTAAATGTTTATGCTAAAATGATAATACACAAAATAATAACCGGATTGAAGAATCTTCACACGTAAGCTTATCAAAGAGTAGAAGCTTAAATGTTCTAATGGCTTCCCAAAAGCCTCTAAAACCTCATAAGGCCTTTTTTTTTTTTTTTTTCCATAAGCTGAATTTGGCTTAGTGTCCTTATTACTTCTCTAAGCTTGATCAATTTGAATCCAAATGAACACTTTTGAACTAAAATGAGCTGAAAACAGTATTCTAAAGTATTTTTATAAAGTTTGAACAACTTTAGCATTTTAGAAAATATAATAAACTACAAAGAGCTTATTACAAGCTTATTACTAAACAACAGCTTAAAACATGAGAATTTGAGAACAAATCACTATTGAACTGATTTATTGCTTTAAAATCAAAAAGTACAAGAGAAAATAACATGAATTACAACTGAAATAAAGGATTCAAAGAACTTAATTCAAAAACTTAATGAACAGTACACGAAAAATTTAAAAGAAATTTAAACTAACTAAAAATTAACTAACTCTTTTTCTAGATGCTTGAGCTAGTATTTATAGAGAAATTCGATGAGAGGAGGAAGACTTCAAGCTGTTGATGAGCTTGTGATGTGTTCGAGCCAATTGTGAGCTTCCACGTGGATTTAAAAGGGGATTTAGACCAATGAATTGACGCCACGTGGGATTAGTGAGGTGGAAGGTGTAAAATACGAGGTAGATTGAGAGCTTGAGGGACGGGGAAGGGTTTTGAGGGAAGTTGGGTTTATTGTGATTTTGGCGGGAAAGTCTGTTGAGAAACGGTTATAGGAAATTATAAGCCGCGCCTAGTTTTGAATCTTTGAGCAATTTGCAATTTCAGTCCCTGCGTTTCCATCTCCCCATTGTAGTGCAAAAACAACTTTGAAAATTAACACATCCGGTCCTTGTAGTTGATTCTCCCTTTTTCCTCTTTATAAAACCTTCTTCCTTTTTGCAATTTTGGTCCTTTGTCTTTTCAATCATCCAAATGAGCCCTTGTTCTTTGAAGATTTGACATTCTTGATCCTTTGACTTTCATTTTGGGCTTTGACTTTTCTTCTTTTGTATCCTCCTCGGGCTGATTTTCTCACCGGCCATCTTGATCTTGGCTCTTCATTGCCTTGTCTTTTCTTTTCTTGGTTCAGGTTTTTATTGATTTTGCTCAATCTTTTTCTTTTTTTCCTTTCCATGCACAAGAGACACCCAAAAGCACCTACATTGTTTCTATTCTTTTGGCATTTTCTTGGTTTTATTTGGCAAAATCCCGGGTAATTTATATATACAATTAAGCATTTATCAAAATTCCCCAAACTAAAGGATTGCCGTGTCCTCACGCAATGTTATCAAGTGTACACTTTGTAAACTAACAAGTTTCCAAAATGCCCTTGTTTTCACCTTTTATGAATCACCTTTTAAACAACTTAAGCTTTTCTCAACATTTAATCTCATGGAAACACATTAATGGCAATCATTGCAACTTTGCAACTTTTAGGCTCATTGAAATAGGCTACTCCCGATTAATAGAGCACAAAAGAGGAAAATTCGTCATCTTTGACTTTTCACTAGACTAAACAAAGCTATTAAACAAGATCATTGTCAATATAAGTCCAAATGGTTAAGCTCTTATACTTACAACTTGTGAACTTTTCACTCCCAGGAATAAATTAATGATTAAGATGTGTGCACTCTTTTTAACTCAACCATAGATCAATTTATCTTCATAGTTGAAATCCATCTAAGCTTTACAAATAAGCCTTGTGAGCTTAAATGTTAATAACATAGATAAACCTCGACTCAAAGCTAAAAGAGATTAGGAAACAAAACTTATAAATTGATTTGAGAAAATGAAATTTTTAACCATTCTTTTATTTTCCATATACTATAATTTATTATTTTTTTCGCAATAGGAATGTTGTTCTTAGTTCGAACCCCTACTTAGGCCTTTCTCCCAAATTTAGGATATCGCATCAACAACCGGTTGTTCTTAGTTCGAACCCCACTCCGCTGCTAACGTTTGTGGGTTATCGCGACAACACCTTTTTCCTACAAAGCCTAGAATCCAAAGTCCCTTAGTTGCAATCATCACCTAGGCCGCGCTCCCCAGTGATGAATGCCTACGAACCTTGATTCCACGTATATAGATTTAATCCTTAGTTGCGACCCCATCCGAGTCTCACTCTCAACATGGATACGCCAACGATTAAAACTATATATAGCTTTTATTATTCTATTTTTGCGAATGCTTCATTGGCACGAAAAATAATGCTTTTGCATTAGAAATGCTTCATTGGCATTCTTTTTATAATTATATTTTTGATGAATGGAAAAATTTCACTTTAGAAAATCAACTTATAAATTTGAAACCAAAAATCTTACTTACATATTAAATGAATTACTTTTCAAAATGTAAGACTTTTTCTAAAGACATTGGTTGACTTAGTTAAATTAAAAAGAGCACGTATGATTAGGTGTATTAAGAGCTTGTGGGAGTAAAAGACACAAATCATTCATATAAGCTTTTGGTTTTTCCATAATTAAAACCATGGCTTAAGCAAATACACTTATAGTTAAATACATCATTCTTGTTCTTCACCATTTAAAATCCAATGCAATAGGATTTGTGAAAGCTTGGCCCTACAAAGGTAGGTTAAAGAACTAGCTAGGGCATTTTCACCAGGTCAAGTCAAAATTAACTCCTATTTTCACCAACGGATTACCAAAAAGTGGTTTTTTTTCAAAACTAAGCCTTCTTTTTTAAGCTATAAAATTTTTAAAATTTTCACTTTTTTCACAGAAAGGTTAATTCAAAAAGTTCAAACAAGGTGTTTGAGTGAAGTGCAATGTCAATATCGAAGATATCCTTCCCCAAACTAAATGAAAATTGTTCCATCAATGTTTAAAATTAAGGGTCAAAAGGAATTCTCAAACAAAAATTCTAGGACCTATGCCAAAGATAGATGTTAGTCTAGATAAAGATAGGGTAAAGAGATATTCCCACTTTGAAAGAGAAGATTGGAGATTCATCAATGGAAATTGTGGCATTGCTTTGTTCTTCCACAATATTGAACACCAAGTGATCTTACTAAAATCCTGGAAAAACCTAGGACCAAATATCACAAACAACCAACAAGAACGAAGAGAAACCAAGCTTCCTCTCATCTATTTACATTGTAGCTCAAATAACATCTCTAAAACGGCTTTTGTTTTTGTATCCACAATGTACAGATTACTTCGAGGCCCGAATTGATTTGTCCTTGGGGAAGCAAAGAGAAAATAAAAAGAAGATAAAAAGGATAAGCATGGGGTGCCTCCCACGAAGCGCTTGTTTATTACAGAGTCCCCTTCGCTTGACTCTTTCCCCCAAACTAGGTTATCATGGTGGGTAATAATGAGGGTGAAGAAACTCCAAGAGGTGGAAACCTCCCCAAACTAGGGATGAATGATGTACCGTAGCATTTTTGTTTCCGGGTTCAAAAAACTTTTTGGAAAAGAATTTCAAGAGAGAAAATGTGAACCCAGAAAATGCTTTGGTAACATGAAAGTCCATTAAGGGTGGGTGGAGTGGGTCAAAAACATCAAGAATACCCGGGTTAAAATTTTTATCTTCACTCCCCGTGGAGTAAGATTGTGTAAAACTCAGAATAGGTGATCAAATGGAAGAAAAAGATCGGGTTGTGAATGTGAAGGTAGCTTCCTCTTCTTCTAAAAAACAACATTTTCACCTATACCCGGGTAAGAAAGTTCACCTGTGTTAATTTCGTCAAAAACATTAACTTCAGCCATCACGGGCTCATCATCAAAAGTAAATGACTCGTACTCGGAAAGAATCATCGAGTCATCAAGGGGTAATGATCAATAGAAGTAGTGTCCTCCCGAGTCACGGTCACTCTCGATACCCCGTAGTATCGAGTCATCCGAAAAACTAGGCACATCCGCCTCCTCTAAAGGCAAATCAAGATCCAAACGGGGATAAGTTTATCTGTCAAGGAGGGGCAACAAAAGCATATGAGGAGAAACTCATGCATAGGCGGACTGGAGACTAAAAAACGTTAATCTTTTCAATATAAAAGATAACTTCTCGATAACTTCTCCCGAATATAAATGTAACGATTTAGAATTGTCGAGATCTATCTCTCCTCCGTCTCTCAATATCATCATTGATAAACATCGTCTTATAATCGTCATCGTCATCGACACATAATTCAACGATTTTCAGGCGAACTTGGAGCAGACGAGCAGTCTATCGATGTGACTTCTCGTAATAGGAATAGTTGATGCTCGAACAAAATAAACTCCCCTAAACAACTAAAGTCATAGACTCACGTGGGTTTGAAACAAGGGTCTCAACACTAATCGTCTCTGTTTCCGGCAGTTAAGTGTTAATAGGCCGTCTCCCATTATGAAGTGAATACCTTTAGTCTCTACGTTTGTGAAATGGGAGTGTTTTGTATCGTATTTGGTCATGAGATAAAATCCCAAATTATGTCATCGCGTCAATGATACTCTTCTGAAATTCGAGCTCTAGATCCAGACTCTCTTAAGCCTCTTCTACTTCTTTGTATGATTTCGGAATTTCAATGCTCTTCAGACATTGACTTTATCCTTAAGCTCATAAATCTTATCTTCACATTTCCTTCTATAATCAATATTGATCTCCTCCTTTTGATATTCTCTTATTCCTAAATCATTCATCCATTCTTTTATCTCTTCTAAACACTGCTGCTTCTGAATCTCCAAATTTTGGATTCTCATTTCTTGAGGAGATTGACTTTTATTTAAGGCTTGAAGATTAGCTTTTGAAGTCTCTCCTCAGCAGTTAGTTTCTGCAATACTTCTTGTCCTTTTCTTGTGGGAGTAAATTCTTTTTTTAGGGATTTGGTTAGAAGTTTTTGCTTTAGTGGTTGAATTTTCATTAAGGATTTGTAATCCTTAACACTTTTAAGAAGATTTTTTGCAACATTCTTGCAAATACGCAGCCTTGAGTTTGCATCTTCTTCCCACAGACTTGCTTCTGATCTTCAAAAATTTTCCTCAGCAAGCATTAACTTGATGCTCTTTTCTTTATGAGGTATGTGATCCTATTCTTATGAAATCCTTGCATAGCTTCTATAAGATCGTTTGGGATGTAGCATTTCTCATACTTGCTACCGGAGGAGTCTGATATTGTGTGGATAGGTTTGTGAATCATGTGGGGAAACAACAAAATTTCGATTGTAGCACGGGTCCGGAACAAATGATGGACAAGGATATCCATAATGAGCATCATTCCCACATGATTCGCAAGAATACGTCTGGTACTCGGGCTGTGGAGGATAATAGGAATAATTTGGAGTATTGTCGTAATAATTTGGATAAGGACAACATTGTAGACAAACTCCGTCCGTAAGTTCGGTACCACACGTCATTACAAGAGGCAAACCCCAGACAATAAGGATATTTAATTTTGAACATTTGGGCACACAAACATGGACAAAATCCGGATTCGTTCTCCCTTCCACAATTGTAACATGTAATAGACGGTTGGCGTCATGAAGATTTTAAAAACCATAGGAGGGATTGGAGAAGATTATTGAAGAAGCGATTAATTCTCTACCCTCACCCGCTGAGTTGCGCTAACGCACTAGACAAGAAGAATATTTTTGCATTTTTTTAATTTTTAAAATTATTTATTTATTTATTTATTGAGCCCTAAAATTCTAAGAATGGAAAAATACATCGAGAAAGAACTCAACCAAAAGATCTACTCACGTCACGGTAGCTCTCTAACCAACTAACTCACAAAAAGAGCGGAGAAAAAGGAAAGAGCGAGGCTCTTTTAGAATAACCCTTTGTCCCTTGAGGCGATCCGTAGACCAAGCCTGCCTACTCTCTTTAATGAATAAGCCAACTAGAGGTGAGCCGTACCTAGCAGTGTCAAAAAATGGGGAGTGATTTGATCTTTTGTTATTTGCGAATGATATTCTTGATATTACTTCATTTGTTCGAAAAATAAAACATTTATTTTATATTTTATTAAAATACTACATGTTATGAGGATCGTAAGCATATAAAAAACTCAAAAATCTGAGCTATAACGAAGAAGTTACGTTATTTACAAGTTTACAATAATAAATACTTTTATAAAAATAAATTACTGTTCATTACAGAAATTTTTTGGAGAATATTTTATTTAGATAGAACTTTTAATTATGAAGACGTGCTCAAAAGAATCACTAAAAACGGAATTGAAAGGAATAAGTTATGACTTTTACGAGATTACGATAATTAAATATATAAAAATAGTTTTATAAAATTTATAAACAGTAAAAAGTTACTGTTCATCAGTAACAAGATAGATTTTCTTAATACGAAACCGTGGACATAAAGAACATATAAAACGGAGTTAAAACGAGAAAGATACGCACTATTTTCATACTTGTGCACTATTTCCTTACATGAATAGTGTTGGTTCGTTTTTAATAAAAAATTCACGAAACATTTTAGAATCACTTATATAATATTTATACGAGTTTTAACTTTATAAATATTATTTTACAAGACGATTGAACTACTTATACGATAACATTATACAAATAATAAAAATATTAAATCAAGTGTTTTTAACAAAAAGTATTAGTTGGTGGTGTAACATTTTAACTTGTGATGTGGTAATTACATTAAGTATGTTTAATCCACTAATTTAATTCATTACACAACAATAATCTTTACCAATATGCTAGAAAATAATAAGAAAACTTAGAGAGAGAAAGTAGAGAGAGAAACAAGAGAGGAATATTAGATTAGTGAATTGGTGGATTACAAGTGAATGAAATTGTAACCAACACCCTTCACCAAGCGTGGTGAAGGGATATTTATACCCATGCCTTGCTATCTTGTCACTTGGGCTTTCTAAACGGGCTGGACTTGGTTTAACTTGGGCTTTGAGCCCGAAACACGGACAATATTAGATTATAATCCAAGCCCGTTGAACCCGACTAGCCTATTACAATACAAGACCTAGTTTGACTTTCTAAGACCGATAACATTCTTGTTTGACTTAATATAATTAAGGCTAACAATCTCCCCTAATGTTGAGGTCTCTTCCTTCAAACTGCTCCGTACCACTGATGACATTCTTGTAGGAGTTTGCTTTGATTTATCATTGTCTCCCTTGACGTTGAAGATATGACTTTTGACGTTTATGCTTTGCCTTGTTTTGGTCTTGTCTTGTTTGTAACGGCTTTGTTCATTCATGCTTTGTGATCTTGATTTTGAGCCTTTATCTTTTGACTTTGAGTTCTTGAGATCGTTATCTTGCATCATCTCCTTGACTTGAATCATCTTGATTTGACTTCCTTGATCAACTTGTGCTCTTGACCAACATGCTCATACTTGTTACATTCTTGTTTGACATATGTGATTATAAGTCTAACAATCTCCCCAATTGATGATTCTTTATTTGACTTTGAGGCTCTTTGATGGTGGGGAAGATTAGAATCAACTATCTTGATGTTGAACGATTGACTTTGAAAGCTTGAGTATGAGCATGTGGTTTATGAATCCGACTTCGCTGGAATGAGGCTGCAACACCGTCGTCTTATCCTGAAATAAAACAGTTAGCAATAAAAGATGAAT
>BQNB010143659.1:0-16964 GCA_026074375.1 Tanacetum coccineum | reverse complement strand
TTAATTTCTGATGAATAAAGATACTTGGGATTTGTTTTCATTCATATAACAACTGTTATTCTATATTTGCATGTTTAATCCATGAATGATTTAATCATTCTAAATATGTCCATTGTCGGTTAACAATATGGGAATATTGTTATGTAAGGCAAATGTGAGTGTTGGTTATATTCTGTGAATATAAGGAATGTTCCCACCAAACTCATATGTATACACAAGGGATGCATATTGGATACCCCAACCTTCGATCATTTACTTTTGGATCCATGTCATGAGTAAAATGTCGAAAATGGTTGATAAAGATTGTCCTTAGACTTGAGATGCAAGCAAGTTCTGTATGTGTGGATATCACTTTGTGATTATAGCCAAACGCTGTCCTGAAACAAGGTAGTTATAAAAGCTATTTTTCGGAGTGTATGTGAAGCAGCATCCACAACACTTGTAGTCAATAAAGGATTTGTTCCTCCACTTGATATGTGCAGAAAGATACCATTGGGCCCTCTCCAGATTTAATCAGATAAATGAATGGCCGTTCCCAAAGGGTAATGCAAGATGATTCTTGATTACATTTGGTATATCTGAATTATTTCTATAACGAGAAACATAATGTTAAACTATATGGAATGACTTAGGATCCATATCCATGGTTTAACGGTATCTGTAACAAAGGGATGATTATAAAGCAAGAAATTTATAACCATTAAATAGCAGAGATGATTTTTGAAACTCTTATCTCATAATATTCCTAATGAAAAAATAATTGTGTGGGTTGCTAGACTTTGCCAATTATAGGTATGAGTGTTAGGTGCTACTCCAACTCCCAAGTGGGAGCTGTTGGATTATGGTAGTCGAATAGCACGAATACATTACGAATATGTGAGCCTATTGGGGGCACACACGTTAATACACGGAGAATATATTTATACTTCACAAGATTAAAACCAAAGGGACTTAATTTGACAACACACGAACCCAAGGGGTGCTTGGTTTGGCCGGCTCTCTATGGCTTTATGAGGAGGTGTTTGTGTCGAATTATGAAGCAAGGAAAAGTCAGTTTTGATAAAGCATGGAAAAGATTGTGTTGTAAATAAACTAGGACTTGTTTCCTTGTTTATCTATACTAGGGATTGATGACTATATATACTCCTCATCCCATACTCTATTCCACACAACTCACAACCTTAATAACCTCACAAAGATTATTCGGTTTTCTTTGCTCTCCTTCCCACCGATTTCTAAAAACCCTTAAAGGGTTCTTTTGGTTTTCGACATCATCCCACAACCAAACTCGGTTAAACCACAAAGGTTTAATCGATTCCATCTTGTTTCCTCCTAACTTGACATTCAAGAATTATACACGTGGTGTTCGTTGTTTCCTGGTTCGAAGTTAAAAACCCCAAATAGGGTATCCGGGTTGCTTAAATTTTGGTTAACAGGTTTTCGGTTCATATTAGGGTTTTGAAACCCTAATTCGGTTTTGATTTTGATTACAAGTCACAGGTTTGTTTGGTAATCGAATTGTAGATACAAGAGTTGTTAGTTTGTGAAGTTAAGCCTAGCAAGCTTAATATATTCGGTTGACGTGATTGTGTGAGCAACCGTAGAGGCGATTAGTTTAGTCGCTTTATTCGTTTCTTGATCAATTATCAAAGAGGTACGCGTTTTCTTTTACTTCTTGTATACGTGTTAATCATATGCTATTACTAGATCCAATCCGCTGCGTACTCGTAGTAACTTGGTTACTTAGATGTTAAATCCCAACAGTGGCATCACGAGCCAACTCGTTTAGCTTGAGGTTACACGTTAATGTTTTAATTAACGCCAGAGTTTACCTGCTTAATTATTAAAACATATACTATGATCTGCTGCGTTTGGATATTTATTTAGTTTTAACTAGAAAAATATGACAATAATATTTAGATTCTTGCCATAAGATAAATAAAATATGTAGATATTGATCTTGAAAATTATTAAAAGTTAATATAGGTTAAAAAGGAAAATTAAAATTGTTAATTTAGCTTGTATGATTCCTTTTTAATTAATTGTCTATTCCGGCTATAAGACCCACTCAATCACAATATGTGGTGAATGGGGCAATCTAGGCACTTTAGCAGAAAACCTAGTGAGGGTCTTATGGTTCTCCATTTGGGGAAGACTCGCGAGAGAACTCGGATTTTACATGTTTACTTGTATGCTTAATGTCATCTTTTAATTATGTAATCTTAGTAATGTGCTAATGCTTATTAACGCGGTCCCAACAATAATGTGTTTACACGCCTAATTAAATATGCCATATGACTAAAAGATGATGTTAACGTAGTCTATTAATTTTACACGCCTAATGCATGCTCATAGTGACCAACCATTTGTTTCGTGGAAAACTGTTTTTGTGAAAATTAATAAGACGTTAAACTATTGAAACTTGTTTTTCATGAATTAAAAACTGGAACGCTATAGACTACATGGGACGTACGGCTCATCCGCTAGGAACAGACAAAAAGAGAAGTTTAAGCGGGTTGTTTTTACGTAATTCCCTAAAGAAAATAAGGTTTTTAATACGCTTCGCACTGACCTGTTTCTCCGCTTCTTTGCGAGTTCGATTGGAGTTACCGTTAACATGCATGTTCGACAACAGAGTCATTATTAAAAGTTTTTAAAATTAGTGTTACAAAGTTGTTTACATGCTTCTTTGTACACGTTTTGACACATTTAAGTGTTATACCCCTAGTAAAATTTTAAGTCTATGCCAGCCAACCTAGAACACGTACAATTGGTTTGACCGCTTAGGTCAGACCTTAGGGCCCTACCAACCCATGGTGAATTTCGTGTACTAGTCAGACCTCTAACGATTTTTACAAGTTCTTGCTTGGTCGACTTAATTTGAGTAGGCTTGGTCAGACCTTGGACCCGAGGCATAAGATGATACTAAACATGCTCTTAACATTATTACTTGCTTACTAATGTTTTGACCAGTATCATATACCTAAGAGTTGCATTAAAATGCAATTAACGCTCGACGCTTACCTCTTTCCCCACTTGTTTACGCCCTGGTCAGACCTTTGGTAATAATGGGAGGGACAAGTTGATCTTATCTAATTAGTAAATAAATTGGTAGTTAATTCTATTAAGAATTTAATTATCGAAAATACTAATTGTTTGAACTTTTTATATTGTAGATGACTACCTCAGTCGGAAACAATTCGGTATTCAGGAGTTTCTTTGAGAAACAAAAACTCACTGGACCCAACTTCATTAATTGGTACAGACAACTACGTTTGATACTTTCAACTGAAGACAAGGAAAATTACCTTGAGCATCCTATTCCTGCTGCACCAGTTGCACAACCTGGACAACAAGTTCCTCCTGAGGCTATTGCAGCTCACACTGCATGGGTTAAAGGGCAAAAGGAAGTTGCTGTGCTCATGATGTTAACCATGGACCTAGATATCCAACAGAATCTAGCTCATCTTGGTGCTTATGACATGCTCCAGGAACTAAAAGCTATGTTTTCCAAACAAGCTGAACAAGAACTTCTGCAGATTGTGAGAGAATTTCACACTTGCAAGCAGGAGGAAGGTCAATCTGTTAGCTCACATGTTCTAAAGATGAAGGGCTACATTGACAACTTGGAACGACTCGGTCAACCAGTTGGACAAAACCTTGCAGTGAGTCTTATCTTAGTCTCTCTGAATAAGGATTTTGCCAGCTTCGTGCTGAATTTTAATATGCACGGCATGGGGAAGACCGTGAATGAACTACATGCCATGCTTAAGCTGCATGAAGAAACTCTGCCAAAGAAAGATGCTAATCCTGCACTTCATGCAATACGAGCAGGAAGGGTTAAGAAAAACCAAAAAATAAACCGCACAAAGCTGCTAGGGGAGAGGGGGTCATGGTAAAGGTAAAAGCAAGATGGGTTATGTACCTAACAATGCACCATTTGCTCCTAAACCTAAGACTCCTCCACCACCTAAGAAGGATAACCCAGCAAAGGACGCCATTTGCCACCAATGTGGTGAAGTTGGGCACTGGAGAAGGAACCTGTTTCTGCTGACTTCATCCCTGTATATGCTGATGAGTCTACACTTCCTCCTGGTCAATCATTGGGCTCAAGTGCAAACACCACACGTTTTCCACTCCCTTCTGATGTGTGCATGGATCAACTCTCATCTGGCATCTTCACATCTTCCTCGTATGATGATGACTTTCGTGCTACTCTTACAAATTTAGCACCTGTTGTTGACGTAAATCCAGTTCCTACAAGAAGGGTGAATACAATTCATCCTCAGTCACAGATTCTTGGTGATCTCGCTTCTCCAGTTCTGACAAGAAGCAGAGCTCAAAAATCCAAGTTTGGTGAAAGTGCTTTCATTGGATATATTCAAAATCAACAAAGGACCAATCATACAGATCAACTTCATTGTCTGTTTGGTTGCTTCCTTTCTCAGTTAGAACCAACCAGTAAATACTAAAGCACGTTGAGATCCTGATTGGGTTGCTGCTATGCAAGAAGAGATGCAACAGTTCATCAATCAGCAAGTATGGAAACTTGTCCCTTTACCTGATGGCAAACATGCAATAGGGACAAAATGGATTTTGAAGAACAAGCGGGATGCCAGAGGTATAGTTGTAAGGAATAAAGCAAGGTTGGTTGCACAGGGACACCGACAAGAGGAGGGTATTGATTACGATGAGGTATTTGCACCAGTGGCCAGAATAGAGGCTATCAGACTGTTTTTGGCTTTTGCTTCTTATATGGGCTTTCTGTTATATCAACGGGACGTTAAGAGTGCCTTTCTCTATGGAGAAATTGAAGAAGAAGTGTATGTCACTCAGCCTAAAGGCTTTGAAGATCCCTACTTCCCAAAGCATGTATACAGAGTGGTTAAAGCTTTGTATGGACTTCATCAAGCACCTCGAGCCTGGTATGCAAGATTGTCGGCTTTTCTGTTACAACACAATTACAGAAGAGGGACTATTGACAAGACACTGTTCATCAAGAAAGATTCCAGGGATATACTTTTGGTACAGGTTTATGTGGATGACATCATATTTGGGTCAACCAATAAAGCCTGGTGTGACGACTTTGAGGTGTTGATGAAAGGTGAATTTGAAATGAGTGCTATGGGAGAGATGAACTTCTTTTTAGGTCTACAGGTGAAACAGTTGCCTGATGGTATATTCATCAGCCAAGACAAGTATGTTAAAGACATGCTTACAAAGTTTGACATGGAATCTGTAAGAACTGCAACAACACCTTATGAAGCTGCAAAGACCAAATTGAAAGATGAAACTGATCCTCCAGTTAATGTACATTTGTACCGATCCATGATTGGTTCACTTATGTATCTCACAGCTTCAAGACCTGACATAATGTTTGCAGTTAGTGCATTCAAGAACATCAATTACTCCCACTGACCTTCTCATCTGAAATGCAGTCAAGAAAATTTTCAAAGTATCAAAATGGCAACCCAAAATTAGGCTTGTGGTACCCTAAAGATTCTCCTTCAGTTGGAAGCCTACATGACATGATTATTCTTGTACTCATGTGGAAAGGAAAAATCCCACTACAGGTGGATGTCAATTTCTGGTCAGGATTAGGTTAATTTCATGGCAGTGCAAAAAGCAGACTATTGTGGCTACTTCTTCCACTGAGGCCGAGTATGTTGCTGCTGCTAGCTGCTGTGCACAGGTTCTTTGGATTCAGAACCAGTTGCTGGATTATGGTTTCAACTTCATGAATACCAAAATCTTCATCGACAACCAGAGCACCATATGCATTGTGAAGAACCCAGTCTTTCATCCAGAGGACCAGCATATGAGAATCGGCATCACTTTATAAGAGATGCCAATGAGGAAGATCCTTGATCAAGTGCTGAAGATTCAACACCGATGACAATGTGGCTGATTAACTGACCAAGGCAATTGATGGGGACCAAGATTGCGTATCTGGTGGTCCATAATTGGGATGGTGGAAATCCGCTTTCGTGAATTTGAGGGGAGTATAAGCTAAGGGAGGCTTGTTGTTGTATATTGTATATTCCAAACTATCTGCAGTGGATATGGTGTTTTGTGGATATTATTTTCTTGTGATTGCATGTAGTTCAATACTGCTGCTAGCTGTACATTATTCTGCTGAACAGTAGGTTTTCTGCCTGTACGTACAACATCGCAGGTAGTTTACCTTCCTGCTAGACGAATGGTTTCTGCTGGTTGTACTATGGTTCTGCTGGTAGTTATCCTTCCTGCTGGACGATTGGTTTATGCTGGTTGTACTATGGTTCTGCTGTAGTTATTGTTCCTGCTGGATGCTTTGTTTTTCTTGCTAGGTAGCTATGGATTAGATTGCATGGGGGAGGGTGGATTATGCTGCTGTATCCGTGTACATGCTGGTGGCTCAAACTTCTGCTGTTGATTCATTTCTGCTGAAGGCGTGTATGTTCCTTGCTGTCTATATGGTTTCTGCTGTTGGATGACTCTTTCTGCTGGCTAAATATATTTATGCTGCTGGAGTTGTTTATGCTGCCAATACATCTATTCATGCTGCTGGACTAGTTTGTGCTCGTAGTATCATGTTCCTGCTGGCTGACTTATTTCTGCTGGCAGTAACCTGTTTCTGCTGTGCTCAGCTTGATATTGCTGGTTGGTTGGTCTCTGCCACTAGTCACTTGGTTTCTGCTGGTAGTATCCAATCATGCTGGTGGAACAATGTATCTGCTGCCTGAATAGTTTGTGCTGGTCACATCTCAATTCTGCTGTTTGACTTGTTTCTGCTGTTTTTTAAGACTGGTTACTGCTGGATGACTTTATACCTGTTGGTCTTAAAAATAATGATGTTTGGCGGTCACCACTTGTCTGACTAGGCGGCGTACAAGTTGATTTTCACTCAATTACTTCAACTTCCAAGGTTAAAATTGTACCAATCAAATTAAAAGGTTATCTTTTCACACATTGGACACAATTAACCTAATTAATCCCAAATCAACTTTTCATATTTCCCACACATACACCAAAATCATTTGCCTCTGAATACTCTGTATCATCAACCTACATTCAATAATCACCAATGGCGGCACTCCAGTACAAAGATGATCACAACAAAATCGCTTACTTGGGAAGGGAAAGCGGCAGCGAGGACTTCACTGATATCCTCCGCTATTTAGACCATTCTACATTAAGATTGACAGGTGTATGGGACGGATAGACTCATTGGAAACTGAGCTGGGAACCTCAAAGAAAATCATGGGGGGAGCTATTTTGACACTTGTATCTCGAGTAAAGAAGTTGGAGCGAACGGTAAAACAGTTGAGGACAGCACGGTTGGTGGGTGATGCTCCTGCCACAGAAGGGGATGTGGATATTCAGGATGATGTGTATGGCATCTAAAGCTCTGGGTCACGATCAAGCTGTTATTCCCTCTGAGGATATAGAGGAATGCGAGGAGGAGGAGGTTCCTCTTAGGCGTAAGAGGTCGGTTTATCGACGAGCCAGGACAGAGTTCCATACTCCGGCTTTTGCGCAGTTTCAAACTCCCCTTTCTGCTGATGTTCTTTCTCCAGCAGCAGTCTCAGAATCTGCTGGTCCTTCTGTTGTTGCTGATAAAGGAAAGGCTCCTATGCCTGACTTGGATATTCCTGCTGAATTTGTTGCAGAAGATGCTCAAGCCAGGAAACGTTTCGAAGAAGAACAAGCTAGTGAACGCTTGGTTCAAAGGTTACGGGCTGAGGATTTAGCTCAGGAATACATGCCTAATATTTCTGAGGAGCGCGCAAAAGAATTAGACGATATTATGATGCGTATGACAGAAACAGATTGGCTGAATTTGATGATGCAAGTTGGGTCAAATCCTGCATTGGCACGTGAGTTATTGGGCGCGGATGTAACTGAGGAAAACTTTGTTGAGCGCATGACTGCTATTAAGGATAAGAAGAAGCGAGCTCTGGCAGATCTACGTTATCGAGCTCTCAAGGGTAAGCCTATGAAGCAATCTGAGGTCACACAAATGATGCGTACCTTGGTTAAAAATCAGTGGTGTGCAGCTCATAATGGTACTATCTCGATGACAGCTGTCAAGGCGATGTCTAAACAACAGTTGATTGAAGAGTACGAGAATATCTGCAGACGTCTTGAAAAGGATCGCTTGTTGAGTGCTCAGTATAATCTATTTCGACCCAAGCCTGCTATTTCTGAGCCTCCTTCTAAAAGACAACGGGTTGCACGCGCTTCTTCACAGCCTTCTAATGTTCCTGCTGCTACCACACAACCTGCTGATGATCATGATTCTGCTGGTGGTAGTAGTTTTCATCCTGCTGGTTCAGCTCCTCCTTTGTCTGGCTCTGCTGCTCCCACTTCTGCTGGTGGTGTATTTGGTGTTCCTGACTCTACTGTCTCTACTTCAGCAGCAATGGATTCTGCTGGTTCACACCGTGCGAGTGGAGTTTCACCATTTGCAGATTCTGCTAATAGTTCTTCCCCGTCACCTGTCTCTACTGATCACATACCAATTGATGTTCTGTTTGCACCCACATCAGGAGGTATTAATGCGTTTTTCTTAGATAGTGATGAGGACGAGCATATAGGTATGTCTCGCGTTGCTGCTGACCCTGACTCGGATGATGAAGTACTAGCTGAGATTCTCTTTCGGGGTCAGTATATTTCTGGTGCTGGTGTTGTGGTTGTGGACAAACTCCCTGATGATGAGATTGTTGACCCACGGGTAAAGGTTGAAACCATTTCTGAATCTGCCTCTTCTCCTCCTCGGTCTCGTCGGAAACATCGTGGGGTGCGAAGTGATGACTCTTTATGGGATAAACCAGTTGACGACTTCTTTAGTTATGAGAGTGAGAGTGATGATGATATGGAAACTTATATTCCTCCTCTTCCGTATGGTGCATTCAAAGATTGGGAGATTGTGCGTTGCCCGCTTAGTACCACTTATTATCATGTGTATTATCAGGAAAATCGACGGCAAAAGTCCTTTTTCTACCTGAAACAGTTGCTACCTCATGTCTATCGTGAGGATCTTCTTCTTTTACGTCGTCGGATGAATCGGTATTTTCGGCTGAACCCAGATGTGGATGTTGGTTTGGACCTCTGGAGGGATGTCAATCTGTTGTGTCAGTCCCTTCATTCTGATGATGTGGAAGATTTTTGGAGAACACAAGATGAATGGGTTGTGAGCAGCTGGAAATTGTATCCCAAGAGCTCTGTTCATGTCTTGGACTTAACGAATGGGAAAACTGTGTATATGTTTGTGGACAAGGTATATCCTATCCGGGCTACACTGCTTGAACGGATGTTACGCCACAGGCTCACCGTTCCACCCTCATACTGTCGGGATGTCGTTGTTGCTGGGAATGCTGTTCAGACCGTTCAAGCTGGCTTACGAGAATCCTATGAGTGTCTTGCATCTGTTCCTATGTAAGTTTGTGTTTTAGTTGGTGTTTGTTATCAATAGTTTCATTTTTGTTCTTATTTTTAAAAAAAATGTACTCTTAGTTAGCTTATTCGATAGTATAGTGTTGTATAACTTTGGTGTTAGTGCTTGCACTGCACGACAAATGGTTTTCAGCTCACCATGGCTAACAGCCACGAAAGAGTCTGGCTCACCTTTGCAAACGGCTTTGGTGTGTAACTCAAATCCGTTGATAGCTGTAAGGATTTGCTAAAAATCCTATGGTCTTCACTCACCATGTGCTTGTAACAAAGAGTGGCTAGTCCAAGAGGGTACGGCTCTTGGTAAAGACCTTCTCAAATCCGTTGATGGTTGCCAGGTTACCCAAAACTGGATGGTTATCACTTTCCATATTCTTTGGATGAAAAGTGGCTAGTCCATAGCAAACGGGCTGTAAAGGACCTTCTCAAATCCGTTGTGTTGACAAGTTACTCAAAAATTGTTTGGTTATCGACTCACCATCTTCTTGTTATATGAGAGTTGGCTAGTCCTGAGCAAACGGCTACAGGTAAAGACTTTTCAAATCCGTTGTATGGCTGTGACAGTTTGCCAAAAACTGTTAGGGTATTCAAGTCACCTTGATTCACGTTCTGAGAAATTGGACTGGTTGTTGTTACACCAGGGTGTTTGTTATCACCAGAGTTTCAACTAGCCCAAGAGTGAGTAGCTACTTGGTAAAGGCTTATCAAATCTACTTATGTTGCTGCAAAGAATGGAAGTTGCTACTTAGAGATGTTGCTGCCTCAGTTGATTCTGCTGTTCATCGAGTTCATGCCGTTTCCTTTGGATGCTGCGTGTTGCTGTTGCTGCTTACTTTGTTCTGTGGCTCTTCAATTCCTCTGCTTCGAGAAGATTCTATTAGACCACTGGAATTATGAGTCAACACCATTTAGGGAGGATTGTTGGGGGACAAATTAAAAAACGACGAAGTGTATTTTTGCAGTTAGAGATGTTGTTTCTGCCTGATAGCATTAAGTCGTCCTGTGATAGTTTTTTTATTTAATTCAAGTTGCATTCTGGATTATGTTTCTGCCTGGTCATGTTCTCGTTCTCGCTGACAGAGATTAGAATTGTTTGATTGTTATTTATAGACGTAATTAATGTAATTAAGGAATTATCTCATTAATATAGGAATGAGATAAATTAGGAAGAGATTGATGTATATCTCTTACGTGATTTTAGTTTTCTTGTTGACCAATTTAGGGTTTCTTCTCTATAAAAGAAACCTTTAGCATTAGGGTTTGGCACCGATTGCAAATTAGAAAAACAATTTATTATCAATAGAAAGATCCATAGAGGATCGTTGTTCATATAGTTGTTCTTCTTTATTGAATTGTTTAGTTTCCGCCTAAACATTTGCTAGAGTCTCTCACGTATATGCTTGTGATTACATAAGTACTATACAACCATAAAGGCTAGAAGATCTATCTAGTACCAGATCCTAACAGACGAGATAATCAAGACGTCAATCTGAGAGGTGATTTAGAGATGAGTTTTCTTGCAAGGAGGAGGAATTAATTTCTTTGAAAAGAAAATTAATTGATTCGATTTGAGATTAGACAAGAATGGATAGTGAAAATAATGAAATAGCAAGACGTAGTTGAGAATATCAACAAGTTGATTTCGATAGACGTGGATGATGGTTGACATGGATCCGAGACAATCATTGAGGTCGAAGGGAGTTTGTTTCATCCATAGTATGTCTATGATCATTGCGCGATTAATCCTACTTCTATGTTAATTGTCAACCACTAGCTTGCTCTTCTTCATCTTCGTGAGTTTGCTATGTGGTCATAGAAGATTTACATTTTGTAGACGAATGACTATAATCTATAAGAAAAATATTCATAGAGAGAACTAATCTCTTCAAAAGATAGAAAACAACAATGGTATTTCTATAGACTACAGACTATTATTATTTATAAAACCTAATTATAGCTACATCTCATCGTATCACATAGACATTTACATATAATCTAAATTCTACGAATATGAAGAGTGAGACTACCTTAAGATTTCGAATAGCCTTCGTTATGTCTTCAACAAGTGTTAAATTGATTAAGAGTTCATGGGAACCTTATCATGAATTCTTTAGTACGTAGACAAAGAATGTTTGTAGAGAACACACCACATCAATGATTGTGATGGCTTAGCCATTTGGTCCCTAACGTTTCATGTATCCGAAGTTATTGTTTCCGTATATGTTTTGCACTTGGTGGTCTCATAACATGGTGCACAACTTCCACATTGAGTGAAACTAATGAATGTGAATGATTTAATAAGTGATTAAATAGTTTTGTCTACCTTGGTCTCTCCTAGGTTGAGGTGTTTTAGACCGAGGACGAGGATTAATAGTCATTCTCGAAGGTGGAGTTTTAGACCTCATTGTGGGTTTAGTAAATCCGACTCCGGGTTTTAAAGAGGGTTTGTAAAAATGTTTTACCTCATCATTACTTGCAATAGGAATTTTAGTATTATTTATAAGTATAAATTTTGGGTTTGATTCTATCAACTTTTTTCTTTTGCTCGACCTTCTTGAGCTTTTACAAAACTATAAGTGGGGGTTGGTGGGTGGGGGGTATAACATGTTTGGGTTTCACAAGGTGATCCTTGGGTAAAATTAAAACCTAACCCGGAATTATCTCCGAATTCTTTTGAGAGACTTATTATTATTCCTAAGTTATTGACTACTATTATTTAAATTGATTAGCCTAGATATTTATTTCTAAGGTTCATCATTTTCAAGCTTAATTTTCTTGACATAATTTTAACATTCTCCAATTACTTCCTTTACCTTTTTACTAAACCTAGATAAAGTTATTCTTTATTAGTTCTAGAACAATTAATTCTTTTTCTAATTCTATTTTAGCTTGTTTTAGAGTTTTTTATTTTTATGGCCATGACTTTTAGTCCTAATTTGCATAGTTTACTATATTCACTAACTAAGTCATTTTCGTCTAGTAATGATTGGTCATCACTAAAGTATTCGGTTTCGGAAAGTACCTCATTTGAAAGCTTAACCCAAAACACTTTTTTCGTCATTTGTCTTTTCCTCTTCATCATCGTCGCTATCACTCCAAGATCTTCCGACGAATGCCCTTTGATTTTGATATTTTAATTGTTTCAGACATTCTTCGATGAGATGATTTGGATATCCACACTTGAAACATTTTCTTTCGCTTTTCCTATTTTTGTCATCTTTATTTCTTTTGGATGATTTTCTTTCTTCATATGGTTGTCTTACGAATCGTCCTTGTCTTTTGAAGAATTTCTTGAAGTTTCTTACGACCATGGCGTATTCTTCATCTTCACTATCGGAGGTTGAACTATCTTCATCACTAGATTCCTTTATAGCTTTTAAGGCAATAGATCTACTTTATTCTCTTTTGCTTTTGACCGGTATTCGGATCTTTCTTGTATTACTCTTATATGACTTTTAAAATTTTAATAAGTTCTTCAAGTGAAAGAGTTGTTAGATCTTTATTCTTCAAGTTAGCGGTGACTTTTGCGCGCCATTTATGATGTAATGCCCTAAGAAATTTCCTAACCATTCTTGCTATGAAAAAAAAAAAAAAAAAACCTTCATCAAGATGCTTTATACAAGTAATAATAGTGTTTTAAATTAACAGAAGCACATTATCTATGATTCCTCTCCGGAATCATGATTGTTTCATATTGTTGAACAAGATCTATTTATTTGCTTTGACTTGATTATTACCCTGATGAGTGATTAACAAAGTAATCCCCCAAATTTCCTTTACGGTTTTGAACACATAAAAATTCTTCAGATTCTTTACTGGTAAAGCATTATAGATTACTCATTTTTGCTTCATTATTTTTCAGCAATTTCTTTTTAAGATCAGTCATTTTTGTTTCATGAAAAGATATAATTATCATCCTTTTTAGTTTCAGGATTATTTTGAATTGGAGGAAAATCACCATCGATAATAACATGCCAAAGATATAGATCTTTTGACTTCACATAAGTTTCGAATCATAATTTTTTCCAATAAATAAATCCATCCACTTTCAATAGTGGTGGCTTTGCATAAATGCCCTCTAAATATTTTTCCGATTCCATAGATCGATTCAAGTTTTAAATACAACTTATTTTAAAAATCTTATTAGACGTGGTTTTTGATACCAATTGTGGAAAACTAGAAGGGGGTTGAATAGTTTTACCGCTTTTTAATTTAAGGTTATGATAAGTATTGTAAAACTTAGATTTTAACTTTTTGTTTTGTGAATGTCAACCTTAGCACAATATGAACAATATAAGTATATGAAATGATAAAGTAAAACAAGAGATAAGAGTAAGAACAATCAAACTACAACGCGAGGATTTATAGTGGTTCAATAACGAAGCACCTCTTTGCCCTACTCCACTCCCCGAGCACCAAACTTGAGAGTTTTCTTCACTATGTCAACAAACTCCCTTATGGCGGAGAAAACCGTACACAACGTTGCTTACACCGATTTACGACGCAAAGCTAAATGTCGAGTTCTAATCTTAGCTAGAACCAATCTAAAACAACACAACTTCACAGCTTCTTCACAACTTCACAGCTTCTTCACAACTTCACAACTTCTTCACAACTTCAAAACTTCACTTCACCACACTACTTATATTACAACTATCTAACACTACTTGTTAAGATCACCACGATCTAACTATACTGACAAAGATCGTAAAGATTGCTATGCACACTAAGGTGTAATACTTCTTCACTTGATGATGGAAGTATTATTCTCTTGCACTTAAAGGATTAAGCTTGAATCACTTAGAAATAAAGCTTTATGATTAAATGATCAAAGGATTTAGAGAGATGTATGGGCTGTTTTAGAACAGAAAGAATGAGTGCAAAAGGTGAGAAAAATATTGGGGAATAGTCCAGTATTTATAGGGAAAACTGGAGGAGCGGAGTCTATGGCCGGTCCCCTTAAATAGGGTGCCGAACCCCTTATAATTAAGGGGGCCGCCCATGTATTTAAGGGGTCGCTCATTTTCAGACGCTCCTCTTTTTGTCCTATTCAGGGGAGGTGTTTACTGGACATTTTCTAGCCGTTTTAGGTTTGAAAATTTGAAGTTCAAAATTTTTATTTTGAATAAAACATATCTTTTAAATGTAGAAAATGTTTTGTGATGTTTATTAAAAATGTTTATAACATTTTATAAAAGTTTGAGGTTGAATAAAAATTTCCTTGGATCATAAAATGCATTAAGCATTAGTTTATTCATACCTTTAAGTGGTGTAATTGTTGAAATGAGAATTTACTACGAAATACTTGTTTAAGTTTAATTTTACGTTGAACGTTTTTATATTTTGTGATTATTAAAACGTAAAGATGTGAAAAAATATTATTAATGTTTTTAGGCATTATATTTTATCAACAACCTTCACCACCATCTCTCTCGTCGCCACTTCCACGCTAACAGCCGACGCACGCCATCACCACCACCACGGCTCAGCCACCGCTGAACCACCACCGCCACCTTCATCTCCCCATCACCGTTACTCCTCGTTGTCCCAGGTTTGGATGGTTTTGTTTATTTTAGTTTCGTTTCTTTTTGTTTGTTTTTCTTCTATTTTATTTTCTCATTGAGCTTATAGCTCATTTTCATGGTGATGTTTAAGCTTATTGTTAGTTTTTGGCTTGTGGTTTTGTTTGGTATTTTCTCGGCTAAAAAACACGCCCACAAAGAGGTGTTTGTTTTGCTTCTCAACAGCCTATAAGGGTGTTTGTTTTGCGTCTCAACAGCCTATTAGGGTGTTTGTTTCTGCATTTTATGGACTATCAGGGGTGTTTGGATATGTGTTTTACAGCCCATAAAGGGCGTTTGGTTTGCTGTTTAACAGCAGTAAAGGGGGCGTTTGGTACAGCAGCCCCATAAGGGGTGTGCTTGGTTTTGCTTGTTTTTGGTTATTTGTTTAATCTCGTCTAGATATTTATAAATTGAAACACGTGAATATTGCAACGTGGATTGATTAAAGTAGAAAATATTGAGTTTTGTAAAAAAATGGGAAACGTCGTATAAACGAATATAGGTCATGTCGAAATTTCTATAAATTCCTATACTTAGTATTTTTCACTAAAACTTTTATTAGTTTAGAAACTCGATAAAAGGACAAAGTTTTATAGTTTTAAGACTATCAAATAGTAATTATACTATAACTCGGTAAATAAACGAAAACTATACTTTTATAAACAAGACAACTAGTTTAGTTAAAACACGTAACGAAATACTAAATTATAAAATATTATTTTATAATTCTCGACTAATAGAAAAAATAATAACTTTTGTAAAAACTTTGAAAACGTTATTTATCTAATTCGTAATTTTAAAACGTGTGTTTACTTTTATGCAAGAACTCATTATTAATTTACTTGGTGATTTCCAAACGCGTGTCGAATTATATTGTTACAATTATTTTCTCACGTTTCTTATAAAATACTTGCGAAATATTATATACTTTGAATATTTATCTTTCTCGTATTCCTTTTTCTTATATATAATACTCGTCACGTATTATATATTTTTCTCGTCTTTCATATGTAATGTAAACGGAATATATTACATACTTTGCCTTTACATTTCGATTTATTTTATTTAACCAACCACCAAACTCTTACAACTTGAAATCCAAATCCTTTATCAACGTGTCGCGGTACTCATCCATCGGAAAACCTAAATTTATCATTCTAAACTAGTGGAACATAGCCGTTAAGTTAAGTCGTAACTTCTTGGTCGAGCCGTTTCGTTTTCCGTCTATGATGTGCTTATTATTTGCATTTCTGCTAATTGTGCTGCAACATCAAGGTGAGTTCATAGCCCCACATTTTACTTGTTTTATATTTACCTTATAACTTTTGGGGTGAGAACATGCTCGTTTACAAACTTATTTACTTTAATGATTTCCAACTCTTATAAATGTTCGTGTAGGATCCCTAGATCATTCCATCGATTAAACACAAGATCAATAGCACAAGAGATTAAACATTAAAGAACTTTTGATTGAAAGAAATAAAATTGGCTACAATCCCTAAAGATGGAAAAAATGAAAATGAGTAGCTAACCTTATTTTGACTAAGACTAGGTCTATATATACTAAAAGGATTTGCCTTTTAGGGCTTTCTTTTTGGGCTTTTTACAACTTGGCCCTTATACATGATAAACATTAAATAACATAGTCTTTCGAGCTAGACTTTTGTCTTGTAACTTCGAGTGACCGAAGCTTCTTTGTTCGGGTCCATTTATGTGATCCTAACAATCTCCCCCTAGATGAGGTCATGAGAAGTTCACTCGACCTTGTCTCTTTAGCTCGATGTTGATGGGGTACTTCACTTGTTGTGCTTTGGTAATTCAATCTTTAACACCTTGATCATGATCTTCAGAATTTGATGTGATGACTTGATCTTGATCTTTGACTTGTTTAAGCTTTACTTCTTTGAATTACTTTGTGATCTCCTTTCACTTAGACTTTGCCATACGCTGATCTTTAGTCTCACA
>BQNB010143658.1:0-16965 GCA_026074375.1 Tanacetum coccineum | reverse complement strand
ATTGTAAAAATTAGGAAGATATGTTTATTTCCTAATACTTATCCTTTGTAAACCTAATATCTCTATTATATAAAGAGATATAGGTCGTATAGTTTTATGTGTGTCAAGATGTAAAAACACCAAAAAAAGTATGTGTGTGTCTAGGCATCAAGTCCTCTAAGAAGACGCCTAGGGTTCAGTGTTTTAGCCTCAAGGATCTTATGATTCCTGTTATAGTTCATTGATGTAACCGTATTATTCTGATCAAATAATATTGAGGCTTGAAATGTTTGGTAAAACCTTGTTGAATAACTTTGTTCATTATGCTATTTCCGCTATGCATTATTCTATGTTCATTGTTATTATCCTAGATGGCTTACACGATCCTAGAAGATTATCAACGAATTGTTAATCTTCACAATTGGTATCAGAGCCACGGGGCTCTTGATCTAGGATCTACAAGGTTTGTTTTTGTGTCGTGTTTTTGAAGAAAAAGAAGAGACGAATTTCTGTTTGGTTAAATGGCGAATTTGGTGGAGTTATGGTTTTTAGCAAACCCTAATCTGACAAAAATAGGAAATTGTTTATTTGTGTGTTCAAAACCAAGATTGTATTGGTTTGGTTTGACTTCTTGGAAGTTACATGATCTTTTTCAAGACGTGCTAACAGAAAGATTTAAGATGATGTGCTAACTTTATACAATCTGATGTTATGATAGCAGCAAGGAGATTCAAGAAGAAGTTGAAAGAAAACCCTAATTCATCTAGGGTTTGATCATTTCTTGGTATGAAAAAGAAGCAGCAGAAGAAGTAACTTTACTTCTTTAGGGTTAAGACGAGCAAGGCTACTTGAGAAGGCCTACTGATGGTACTAAGAAGCAAGAGATCGACTAAGTCTACTGCTAAGGTACAAGCTTTGGTCGACTATGGTTACAAGCAACACAAGTAATTTTAATTCGTTTGATTTGAATAGCACTACTGGTGGTTATAAGTATCTCTACTTTTGATTTAACTGAGGTTACTGCTGGTAATTATAAGAATGATATTGTTACTGATATCGTCATTCTTTAGTGCTGCCAAGACATATTCGTGTTTGTTTGTACTGCCAATGGAGATTTAATACTGCTTGCTGCTAAGTCGATTATGAGTATGGTGCTTTAGTGATACTATAAAGCGTCACAAAAAGAATGGGAGGAAGGAGAATGCAAATTAGTAACGGATTAGTTACATATTTGTGACACTATAGAAGTATTATATTGGTACTGCCATCACATATTTAGTACTTCTATGGGACATTTACTCCTAGCAATATTAAAACATTAGTATTGCTATCTTTATAAGTTAATACTGCTAGCTTTGGCAGTTAATATTGCTCGAAGTTTTTAATACTGCTTGGCTTTCTTAGTTAATATTGTTGGGTTCAAAGAAAATGGGCTTAAAGAATTACTACTGTTAAGTTCGAGTTTATGACAATTTATAGTAGTATTGTTTGCAAAGCAAGGATGCTTCTGATGCTAACGTATACTTTATGTTGCTGTTTGGAGTATTAAAACTGTTCGAGTATATGCAACATGATTTAATGCTGCTTGGGTTTAAGTATTATGGTTAATCTTGTTCAAAGAAGGTTAGTACTGTTCGTTGCTTAGTGCTACCTTTATTGTGTTAAAACTTCTCGAATGTGTTTCAACTGTTAGTGTTGTCCAAGATAAAAGGTTTATACTGCTCTTCATTCGTTAGTACTAATGCCAAGGACGACATAAGGTGATTAGTACTGCTGCTTGTTATATTCAGTTAGAGAGAAAACCATAGTAACAATGATACTACTGCCATATATATTCACATTGTTTCTAGTTTGTATTCAAGTGTTTTTGTGATACTACTGATGTTATGGAACTCGAATACAAGACTTGATGTTGCTAGCATTCAAAGATAAGTTTGTAGTGCTGTTATTGGAAAGTGTGAAAGCAGTTTTATGTTAAAAAGTTTATACTGCTTGTTGCATTTTAGTACTGCTGTTGGAAAGCAGTTACTACTGCCAGCTTTGACAGATATCGGATAATGAAGCATTTGGGTTCTCGGCTGGGTATGGATATCGGATGACACACACAGAAAAGTTATTGAGTAAAACAGATTCACAAATTGTTTTTGGTGTTTACTGTTTGGATTTTGGTTTTGGTTTAAATGTTCTGAAATGTTTAAAAAGGCTTGTTTTTGGATTTATTAGATTAATTGGTTACGAAGAAGATTGTTTATCATTTATTTGATGATGAAGTGGAATTACTTAGGTTTGTGTTCTTATCATATCTCAAATGGCTTACAACATTTGGAGATAACTTATACGTGCTTAGAAACGATGTGACGAAGACTTAACAAATCTAGCAAATGTGTGTGATCTAACTTATGGTGCTCAATGCTCACATTTGCTATCACTTGGTTAGTGTCTCATAGAAGATGAGGATTTTTTCAAGAGATTGAGGTCTACTCATAATTAGCAGTATGAGTTCTAAGTCATGTGGATAGTACATGATATAAGACACAAGTTTGGGATATTCTACTTCAGCATTAAGTTCGTAATACTTAGTTTTTCTTCATCAGTGATCATTACATAGAGCCTACAGAATTGAAGATTCAAGAAATGCTTACCATATAGGTTTTAGGGTAAGCTTAATGTTAAAATGTTAAACCATTTATATGCTACATCAAGGTGAAGGTTTTTAATACTGCTAGTCATTATTACTACTGCTAGTTTAAGTTTCTACTACTCAAGTTCATATCTTAAGGTGCATCATGGAGGGTAATTTAAGTTGTTGGAAAGATGGATTAGAAGTGTGATAGTGGTTTGTAGTGGTCGAAATCAAAGTTGCATACTTTAGTCCCCTATTTGATGATGACAAAAAAGGGAAGAAGATTTACAAAGAAGATTTGCAACTTATAGAGCCTGGTATAGCATAGATTAAGGGGACGTTTCTTTCTTTCATATATATTAGCTTCAGGGGAAGTTCGTGCTTATTTTGGTTTTGTCATTATCAACTAGGGGAAGATTGTTAGAAATTATATTTGAGTTGATAAGACAAAACATATGAAAGATGAAGGACTTAAAAGACAAAGGAGGAATTCTTCAAAAGATGGAATATTACAAAAGATTTCCTGGAAGATAATTGTAAAAATTAGGAAGATATGTTTATTTCCTAATACTTATCCTTTGTAAACCTAATATCTCTATTATATAAAGAGATATAGTTCGTATAGTTTTATGTGTGTCAAGATGTAAAAACACCAGAAAAGTATGTATGTGTCTAGGCGTCAAGTCCTCTAAGAAAACGCCTAGGGTTCAGTGTTTTAGCCTCAAGGATCTTATGATTCCTGTTATAGTTCATTGATGTAACCATATTATTTTGATCAAATAATATTGAGGCTTGGAATGTTTGGTAAAACCTTGTTGAATAACTTTGTTCATTATGCTATTTCTGTTATGCATTATTCTATGTTCATTGTTATTATCCTAGATGGCTTAAACGATCCTAGAAGATTATCAACCAATTTTTAATCTTCACATAGCGAATCCACGTCTTAACTTTATAACTCAAGACTTATGTTGATAGATTAAGTAAAAAGTGTTTCCACCACCCTTTAAAACTTAATTTCTATAACACTTGACCTATTTTGTTTATCAAAGATCATAAGCAAATTTCTTCTTTTCAAATGATAAAGACCATAGACAAATCTTTAAAACCATGTAATTTTTAACGAGTCTTTTAACCTAAATCATCACAAACACACAATCAAGTTTGATAAACACATTTTATAAGATCAAACACAATAGGTTCTTAACATAAACAAGAGATTATGAAGATCATCATCTAATCATATGCAACTTTACTATATTAACATATCCAAGAAATCATAAGAGGTTTAGCCTCTTATGGCTAACATGTTCTTACCGAAAAATGGATAAACAATAACCATACTTTGATTACCAAAAGGAATCAATTACACAAGTATCACTAGTAATCGTAATGGAACAAAATACACAACTCTTTATTCGATTTCTAATACAAAACTTCGTCGTGGTGTTCTTGTATGGTTTTCTCTCAAGAATTTCGTTCTCTAGAGAGAGGAGATGTGTGTGTGAATAAGAGGATTGGATTGTATGAAGTTGATATGAAATGCCTTGAAGTTGAGCCTTATTTATAGGCCTGGTAGGGGTAAAAGTGTGGCGCACTTCTTGTGAAAGTGCAACGCACTTTCCTCAAACTTTAATGCTCTGTATTTAATTCAGAGGAAACTGCGGCGTACTTCAATCTTTAAACTGGCGCACAATTTTTCTTGAAAGTGCGGCGCACATTGGTGGAATGTGCGGCGCACATTGACTCTTTTCAGCGACTTTTTATTTTTATTCTTTTTCTGCGAGCTAGAAGCGTAGATTCTTGTATTCTTGGGCACGTACTATCTTCAAGTGAACCTGCACATTATTTTGTGCTTTAAGTATCGAAAGTTCATGAGAAATACTAATAATATGTACAATAACGATGTATAGAATATGTATAATTTAAGCGTTATCAAATCCCTCCACACTTAGATATTGCTTGCCATTAAGCAATTAAAGCGAGAAAATAAGTTATTTATCGTGTAAGTGGAGATACAAAAATGTTTTGTCAAGATATTGACTTAAGTTTTTATAACTGTTCAGGCAGCAACACTTTAACTTGAGCACCTCATAGGAGTAGTGTTTAGATTTTTAATTCACTCATATCACTCGATAGGGGTTTAATATGTGAGTCACTCATGTTTGCATACACATAAAATAGATAACTACCATAGGCTTGTACAAGACACATAAACATGACCAATGCCCAGACAAGATTTTCAAAAAGGCAATTTGCATGCCAAGTCAATGTCAGAAAGCAATAAACTACTTTATTATTATTATTTTTGGATAATAACCAAACTACTGACTTGACGGGGATTAGGCATATATCAGATATTCAACATTTGAGACAATTTAGCACCATAAGGATGACAAGTGCTGTAGAGTTATTTAGCGGGCCAGCGTAGCCGACTAACATAACGTTAATACATAGGATTAATTGCCTTCTATGAAAATTTGTCAAATTAAACTCACTACGGTTAGTAAATGATGATCTTGCACAAGTTCTGAAGTCATACTAAATTACCGGCATTCTCTCCAAATTATGCATAAGATATGCTTCATAGGTTTTAAGAAATTCCTTACATATAGTGGGTAAAGTTGTGCTTGTTAAAGTGTTAATCCAATGAGATTTGCCTTACTAAGTAAAATTTTTATTTTATTAGAAAATCATAATATATGTTTTTGATTTTTTTTAGAAAAAGGATTTAAAATTTTGAACTAATTGCAGGGCAAATGTGGAGACATCGGTTTTATATTTTTATCTGTTTGACTCCTCCTCCACACTTAAGTTGAACATTGCCCTTAATGTGAGAATTGATAAATAAAGAAAACAGGTAAAAATAATATACTAATAAGGGAACTGAGTACTTCCCGGGGATTAAGAAGCATAGGCTAAAACGGTAGTTATCCAGCTTTAGGCGTCTGAAACTTTGTTGAAAACCTGTAGAATAAAACAAGAAACATATTTTTGGGTTTTTGTTTGTTTTTTTTCTTTTTTTTATATTAGATATATACAAGGGTTTTTCCCCTCCTCACTTAAGATGAAAAGTGAGGGGCTTCTTTGGGGAAAAAGGGTGTTAGTTCTCCCCGTCTATCATTAAAACTTTCCTCTTCATGATATAACTTGATACGATGACCATTGACAATAAAGGTTTTGCCATCTTTTACATATAATTCCACATATCTAGATGGGTATTGGTGTTTAACTACATATGGTCCTATCCATCTAAATCTGAGTTTTGGCTATTTAAACTTGTATTTCAAATGAAATAACAACAATTTATCTCCATTTTTGAATTCTTTTCTCATTCTGAGTTTTCGATCATGCCAAACCTTAGTTCGTGCTTTGTATAGATGAGAGCTTTCATAAGCTTGATTTCATAATTCATTTAACTCATGTAGTTGAAACATCCGTATACACACGCGAGTCGATGAGATCTGGGTTGACATGTTTTTTGATCGGTGCCCCAAAATGCACTGACGTTGTCAGTTCAATAGGTAATGCGATGTTGTTTTGCCTTGAGTATGAGTTTGTATAGTATGTGTCCATATACGTGTTTAGGAAAGTTGAGTCAAGAAGCCCACAGCGCATCATGCTAACTTCCGTTGAACATATTGCTTTGTGGATTGATTTGTATCTTTTTGTGCACAGTTTTTTTCAGGATGGTGTATTTCTTTTTTCAGCTGTTGTTAGGTGTTGTTAGTGTTTTGTAGCTGTATCCTCACTCGTTGTGAGGGTGATTATGAGGTGTTAGAGAGATTCGGTGGTTATACTTGTGCGCGAAGGTAAGTATTTTCATATGTGTTATCCATAAGCTATTACAAGAAAGGGAGTTCTCTGTCACTGAATAGGGCTTTGGCTATACCGAACACAACAGAATAGTTTTTGAGGTAATGTAATAAAAACGTTTGCATCATTTGTGGGTTGTGGGCTGGAGCTTCTTTTTTATTTTTTATTGTCCCATTTATGGAACCTTTAGTGCGTATTAGGCGATGCGTATAGTGGTATAGTGTCGATTGGAAGGTTTGTGCAAGTGGATTGGGAAAAGATGTGGTCCCATAACGTCTACATACCCCCCAGATATCAAAAAATTTAGCAACTGCCCCGAATATATTAGGCATTAATTCTTTGAAGTGGTAGTTTATGTTATTTGGGGAGGGCAGGTAGAGTTCGCAAGAGTGTGCGAAACGTTAGCAGTATGGAGGATTCACAAAGGCGAACTAGAGTATGAGCTTCTTTAATTATTATAGGGCAATAAAAACCTAAGTCAAAGAATTTTGTTTGCTGTTGTGTTGGCTCCATAATGTCCACCGGTTGGTCCGTGGTAACATTCATCTAAGATTTTTTGGGTTTCTGTTCCATAGACACAGTGTCTGATCATTCCATCGGAACATACTCTGAAAAGATAGGGTTCTTCCCTGAAGTAATATTTGAGATCTGAGAAAATTTTGTTTTTCTATTGAAAGGTCATTCCTTTAGGGAGTATTCTTCCAACCAAATAGTTTGCAAAATCTGCGAACCATGGTGTATTCTGAGTGTTTATATTCATGAGGGTTTCATCAGGAAAATTATCGTCTATTTCTTCTTCATCACTTGTCTCATCATTTTCGATTCGGGTTAAATGACCAACAGCAGTATTTTCTGCACCTTTCTTATCTTTGATTTTGAAATCGAATTCTTGTAATAGTAATATCCATCGTATAAGACGTGGCTTAGCATGTTGTTTTTTAAAGAGATAGTTGATAGCTGAGTGATCAGTATGAACAATTGTTTTGGACATCACAAGATAGGATCTAAATTTTTCAAATGCATAGACTATAGCCATCAGTTCTTTTTCCGTAACTGTGTAGTTTTGCTGAGCTGCATTAAGAGTTTTACTTGCAAAATAAATAAGGTGAAAGTGTTTTAAATCTTTTTGACCTAAGACTGCTCCGACTGCGAAATCGCTTGCATCACACATAAGCTCAAATGGAAGATTCCAATTCGGACTTATAATGATCGGAGTGCACGAGAGTTTTTCTTTCAAAATTTCAAATGATTTGATGCATTCATCATTAAAATTAAATGTACTATCTTTTTCAAGAAGTTTTGTGAGAGGACGAGCAATTTTCGAGAAATCTTTTATGAAACGGAAGTAAAAACCGGCATGCCCCAAAAAGATCCTAATGGCTTTCACATTAGTAGGGGATGGAAGTTTGGAGATTACATCGATTTTGGCTATGTCAACTTCTAGGCCTTCAGTAAACACTTTGTGTCCGAGCACAATTCCTTCTTTAACCTTGAAGTGACATTTTTCCCAATTTAGGACAAGATTGGCTTCTTTACATCGTTTAAGCATTTTATCGAGGTTATTAAGACGTTTTTCGAATGAGTTTCCAAAGACTAAGAAATTGTCCATGAATACTTCAACAGATTCTTCGATCATATCATGGAAAATTGCAATCATACACTGCTGGAAAGTAGCAGGTGCATTACAGAGAACAAAAGGCATACGCTTATAAGTATAGGTTCCAAAGGGACAGGTGAAGGTAGTTTTTTCTTGATTGGTAGGATCGATTGGTATTTGAAAGTATCCAGAAAAACCATCGAGGAAATAGAAGTATTCGTTCCTTGCTAGTCTTTCTAGCATTTGATCCATGAACGGAAAAGGAAAGTGGTCCTTACCGGTTGCATCATTGAGTTTACGGTAGTCGATACAAACTCTCCAACCAATAACAATTCTGGTTGGAACAAGTTCATTGTTTTTGTTTGTGACAACAGTTATGTCGCCTTTCTTGGGTACATAGTGAATAGGACTTACCCAAGGACTGTCAGTAATTGGATAGATAATTCCAAAATCAAGGAGTTTGAGTATTTCCTCTTTGACAACATCTTTCATGTTAGGATTAAGTCTCCTTTGCTTTTGAATTACTAATTTCTTATCCTCAAGTAACTGAATTTTGTGTTTGCAAAATGAAGGCCGGATTCCAGGAATATCTGATGTTTTCCATAAAAAGGCTTGCTTGTTATCTTTCAGAACTTCAATAAGCTCGGCTTTGTTTTCATTAGAAATTTTGGATGAGATGATCGCTGGAAGTCAGGATGTTCCTTCCAAGAATGCATATTCTAGGTGATCAAGAAGAGGTTTGAGTTCAAGATCTGTAGGAGGTTCTTCAAGAGATTTCTTGATTTTGTAATCTGTTTGGATTGTGATTTTTTTGAAAGGAATTTCTTCTTCTTCTTCTTCCGAAAGTTCAGTGGGGGTATATCTGTATTTATTGCCATAAAAGCATCGAATTTAGCAAAGAGTTCTTCTTCTAAGGGAGTTCCTTTGATTGAGTAGAAGATGTTACTATCTTCGTTGAGAAGTTCAATGAAATCAGCTTCGACAATTTTGTCAATGACGTCAATGCTAAAACATGTGTCATCATTAGAATAGGAATGTTTCATAGCTGAATCAATTGAGAAGATCATTCCTTCGTTTCCAACTCCAACATTGAGTTGTTTTTGTTTAACACGGATCACAGCATCAGCTGTGTGTAGGAAAGGTCTTCCTAAGATGAGGGGTACTTTGCTATCTTCTTCCATTTCAAGGATAATGAAATCTACGGGAAATGTGATAAAAGCGGTTCGAAGGTCTTCCCATGTTTGAATCGGCTAATAAAAGCGGTCCGAGAAGTCTTTCAAATAATGTTGGGGGAAAGAATCGGCTAATAAAAGCGGTTCGAAGGTCTTCCCATGTTTGAATGGTGCCTTCAGTGAGTTTGTCCAACCATGATTTTGCTTCTCCCGTTAAGGATAAGGGAAACATCATTAATCGAACAGCTTCGGCTTGGTTTTCACCATATTTGAACATATCACAGATTGTGAGAAATTCATGAACATGTTTGTGAGGATCGGTTTTGGTTCTTTAATCAAATTGGTTTCCTATGACAAGAGTCAAATGGTTACCTTTGATAGCAAACTCGTTTGCGGTTTCGGGTAAAGTGATTGCTGAATCAGGAGTTGGTGCAACATTACGATCGGCTACCCACATGGGCTCATCATCGTTGTTTGACATTGGATCATGGATTTTAATGAGGTTGATCAGAAAATGATATTGCGAAACATCATCAACTGGAGGGTAATGAATTCGAGGGTTTTCAGGACGTTCGTCTCGTCGCTCAATCGGGACTCGACGATTACATCTTCGTCTTAGGTTGAAGGTACGTTCAGGTTCAGATAAGGGAATAATAAGTTGAGTTTCGTCTGAGCGTGTATGCATCCAAGGGAAAATACACTCAAAGAGAGAATGAAGTTTGGAAGGAATTTTGAAAAATGGGTCGTAGTTGAGAATAAGTACAGGGAAACGTTTTAAAATTCTTTAGAACAAATAAAGGGAGAAAAATCCCCGGCAACGGCGCCAAAAACTTTTGATGTGCTCGGAAAGTTTTAATTTTTATTCTGCTAGCTTTACCAATTATTATACCAAACACACGGGTCAAAGTATAACCCCATATATAGTATAGCTTTTTTAGGGTAAGACTAGGTCGTTCACTAGGATTTTTGTTTTACTTTGTCTGTTTAAAAAACGTTCGTTAGATAATCAAAGTAATAAAACTTATAAGATGAAATCAATAATAAAGGAAATATGATTACTTGGATAATTTCTATAGCTTAGAAACAATGATGATGATGATGATGATAAAAGTAATAAGTTTTGTTAATTCACAAAAAGCTGTTTTTGTCAAAATAGTGTTTCCACGAGTTAACTTTATAACTCAAGATTTATGTTGATAGATTAAGTGAAAAGTGTTTCCACCGCCCTTTAGAACTTAATTTCTATAACACTTGACTTATTTTGTTTATCAAAAATCATAAGTGAATTTCTTCATTTCAAATGAGTCTTTCGACCTAAATCATCACAAACACAATCAAGTTTGATAAACACATTTTATAAGATCAAACACAATAGGTTCTTAACATAAACAAGAGATTATGAAGATCGTCATACCATCATATGAAACTTTACTATATTAACATATCCAAGCAATCATAAGAGGTTTAGCCTCTCATGGCTAACATTTTCTTACCGGAAATTGGATAAACAATAACCATACTTTGATTACCAAAAGGAATCGATTACACAAGTGTCACTAGTAATCGTAATGGATCAAAATACACAACTCTTTATCCGATTTCTAATAAAAAACTTCGTCTTGGTGTTCTTGGATGGTTTTCTCTCAAGAATTTCGTTTCTAGAGAGAGGAGATGTGTGTGTGAATGAGAGGATTGGATTGTATGAAGTTGATATGAAATGCCTTGAAGTTGAGCCCTATTTATAAGCCTGGCAGGGGTAAAAGTGCGGCGCACTTCTTGTGAAAGTGCGGCGCACTTTCCTCAAAGTTTAATGCTTCGTATTTAATTCAGAGGAAAGTGCGGCGTACTTCGATCTTTAAACCGGCGCACAATTTTTATTGAAAGTACGGCACACATTGGTGGAATGTGCGGCGCACATTGACTCTTTTCAATGACTTTTTATTTTTATTCTTTTTCTGCGAGCTGGAAGCGTAGATTCTTATATTCTTGGGCTCGTACTATCTTCAAGTGAACGTGCACATTATTTCATGCTTTAAGTATCGAAAGTTCACGAGAAATACTAATAATATGTACAATAACGCAGTATAAAATATGTATAATTTGAGCGTTATACATTTGGTTTCCTTGCACCTAAGGCGGTGGAGCAACTTATCAGAGTACAACGTGTTATGAACAGTAATGTTATGACAGCTAGATCCACAAACGTTGTATTCAATAGAATTGGCTTTGCTATACAAAAAGAGCTAGCGGCGCAGCTTGTTACCGGTTTGCCTTCTCTTTACTATGTAAACATTATTTATTTCTTCTATAATTATACAAGAATCTGTAATGTTTAATTGTCATGTTTGACTTTGTCTTTATTGAAATGGGACTCCTTGAACATAGTTGCTTGATATATAAAATACTATGATGTTAAACATGTAAATGCTAAAGTTAATTCTAGTGTTTCGATATCTTGTTAATATATATGGAACTCATAAAATCATGAAAGTAAGGTTAAAGTCTTGCAATCGATCTAACCGTTTCGTTTCTTAGTCAATTTATTTATGAGATTTGATTGTGTTTACAATAATAGCATGTGATTTATTTAGTGTGAAATTATGTGATCGATTTCCGGTCATCTAGTGCTACGTTATTAAGGAAATAACTTGTTTGATTTTCAACTTTGTACTTGAATCCAAGTTGCTTCATATTGTTCAAAGCATGTTTTTGATATCATGTTGTGGCACTAGTTTAAGTAACTTGTATTGGTTTCATGGATATTATGATTAAACTCAGTTTTGTAGAGTGCGTTTTGTTTTGGTATTATTTGAACTCCAAAATATTTGTAGTGCACAAACATGAGAAAATCTGTTTTTCTCCAGTAAACAAAACCCACTCTTTTAACGGCGACTTGATAAGACAAAAAAAACTTTAACTTTGGAAAGTTTTAGCATAAAAAAAACATATGATCACAATTATATATTTTTGATATAAAAATACTTTTTGAAAATAACCCATTTGGAAATTTTCAACCTTGTTTTCTATGTTTGAGTTTAACTTTTATAAACATCGAAGTCGCGAAAAAAAATGTGTTTTCATGGTTAGAATATCACCATACACAACTTGTATTATGATCTTATAAAAAGATGCTGCATTGTTCCGTTGTGATGTGTCTTGTGTGATTCATCAGTTTGTAATGGATGTGTTGAGAGCTACATTGTCGTTATGGAAGAATGGAAACTTCCTTTTATGGTTTTACTTGATTACAACACTTTGTAGTGTGTATTGTATCAAGAAGACGACGTAGAAATTGTGGGATTCTTTTGAGCAAATAATGAATGGCTTAGCGCCAAGACATATGAGGTCAACATGGCTCACACAGTTACTTTAATTTAGTGGCTTAAAATTTGTGTCACTAGTTAAAGTTTGTGTAAGGATGTTTCTTCACTAACCTTGGTTCAAGACCGAGAAGAGGCTCTATGTGAGGAATGATGTAATGAAAGGATTAAAGACACGTAATGTGATGTATTTGTGTCTTCTTTTATTGTTCATTGTCTTGGGATGATGTTTGAGTCGCATAAATTGATTTTGTCAGATGGGAACATGTTTTGGGCAAGAGATATGAGATCTCTTATTAGAAATCAAAATGAAATTATGTGTTTCTTGTTCTATAGCATGCTAGACTTTGATTTGTTAATTATAAATGCGCATTGTAATTAACATATATAAAACATATCGTAATTTCCTATGTGGTTATAAACACAAGTGTGAAGCTTGTGTAATGACAAAATCGAAAGTCTTCGATTCTTTTAGTTGAAAGGAATACGCATCCATTAATTTTGATACATGGTAATGTGATCTTGAGTATCAACAAATAATTAGAGGGAATATATACATGTGTATATACTCTGTTATCTTCGTGATGATAGCAAGAAACCTTTCTATATGTTCTTGAAGCAAAGATAATTGTAGAGAAATTTGCTCTCTATAAAAACAAGAATGATGTTGAAAGAAAGAATCCTTTCTACAAGATTCTTGAGATAGGTTCAATGTGGGGGATTCCGGCCCAGCTAGAGTTCAAAAGACACCAATCAAAATTTATGCAAACTAGAGTTGCAAGTGTTGCGCATTTGGAATACTTAGGGATCACTGAAAGTACAAATGTTACCATTTTGTCTAATGTAAACGTAACATCTTTTAGATGAGTAATTAACAACGTCCATGACCTTCTGATCCAAACCAATGAGTGATTGTATATACACTCTACAGATTACCACTATATTTCGGTTATATCTTATATACATACACTATAGTGTGGTTTGAAATGTGATTGTATTTATCTTTACAGATATATTCACACATGATGTAAAATGTCTAATTAGGAGATGACACACTAACGTGGCTTAAAATGGAAGTTTATACACTGTGATAGACAGAGATAATATCATAATGTTTAATCGTGTCAAGAAATACTATGTCAGAAAGACAGCTACTCTCAACTTGAGTTATCACTATTGAAAATATGAAGTAATATAATAACAGTGTGGTTCCGCTTATGGATGTATAATAAGAGAGTTACAAGTCGTGAAGAGGAATGAGACTAAAGCGCTTGAAAAGTTTATATGAAGGAAAACCTAACCTAGCTGACTGGAGATCCCAAGAGCTGGGTTCAATAGGACAACCTACTTGTATAAACTGAGGTCACTGTGAGGGAGTAAAAAACTCCATATTAACTTAAGGGAGTTAGTAAACTTCCTAGTCCATTCATATGAATGTGACAATATGAGGTTAAGCATATAGCTTTTAATGATTAATGAAGAATCGCCTATATGAGAGAGAAGTGGGGTCGCTTCGAATAGAATTGTGGGGGCGTAATTCCTAAAAGCTCTTACTGATGTTCATGACCATAACGAACATAACTATGAGAACCAATATGTGTCAAGGATATATTTGTGTGAATATATATTGTCATCTACACAAACGGCAGACAGTTCAAAAACAACAAGTTCTACTGTATGAGACTAAGTATATTTTACGAAGGGGAGGTTCAAAGGGTAACATCTTATCCTTTTCAAATATCAACTGCAAAACTCTATTACAACTTCATGTCTTTGAAATTTGTTTCTTTTATCAATTTCATTCATGTGGGGGATTGTTGGAAAATTGGTCAAACGGTAGGTTTCAATGACAATTGATGGTCATTAAATACATTAATGGGAATTAACTGAATAGTTAATGCTTCGTCTTATGTAACAACCGAATTTATTTTGTGTTCATGAGCCATTATTGTGACCGTTTTTTCTTTTCATACCCTTTACCTATAAATGAGATTGTCTCTCATTTTGTCTAGACACCTCTGGAAACATAAATCACTCCTCTCCTTTTCAACATTCATCTTGTTCTTTATGTATCCGGTTCGTAATAAAGGAAATGCACATATTGGTTCGCCTTGATAACCCGTTTGTGCTAACAGAGTTATCCGTTGTTGTTGTATCCGAGGAGATAGGCATTCACGATTTCTCAAGCACCGTGAAGAGGATGAATCTGTCTTAAGAAAATGATGAGATGTCATTTTATACCTATTTTTGGGGTAATTTAACCCCTATATATGCCTAAATGTGCCTTAAAACGCCCTTAATCCTTTCTTTTTATGATGTTAGCAATTTGGAAGCACTTGGAGCAGATGGAGATGTTTTGGAAGCTTTTCAGGGCATTTTAAAATATTTAGATGAAGTTCGGATGGAGCCGGGACATGAAGTCAGGGATTTCTAGAAGACAATCAAGACCAGCTAAACAGTAGCCATAGACGCCGTCTGTAAAAGACCAGACACCGTCTGGATTCTGATGAAGACGCCATCCAAGAAACTGCTGACGCCGTTTGGATTCTGTCAGCCAAGAAACCCTAAGAAGATTCGATGGCCAGACGTCGCCTAGGGCCCGATTCCTATATATACTCCATGTATTTTACCATAAAAAGGGAGACAAAAATTATAGTAAAAGCTAGGGTTTTTAGAGTGACGAATTGTGTAGCCGGTAAGATTGTTTTTAGGGTTCTTAAACCCCTAATACATCCTTTTTAATCATCCATATCAATTGAAGACCAAGGTTTATTCAATCTATCTTTCATTATCTCTATGTTTTGTTTGATTGATTGTTCTTGTGCTTCTCTTGCTATGTCCGACTAATTTAATCATTGTTTATCTATGATTGCATGTTTGCATATGACGTATGTTCTCAGTTAGGTCTAGTAAATGTCTCCATACCACTATGATAGATTTGATTGTTTGCATATGACGTATAATTAATACAAACGGAAACACTTACATATTTAATCAACAAGGTGTGACGGGAAACAAGAAACCAAGATGACCATTATAGAGAGTAGTGCATGATTAGGTAAACACGCTTTACTCATCATACACGTCTCCAAGTAGCTTAGATATTGGTTTAATTTAGTTGTAGTTAATCAAACCACCCACCTATCATTTATTTACTTGCTTTTATAAAAACATAAAAATACAAAAAGAATCATCCTTCCCACCTCTAGACCTCTATACGTTCGACATGGACCTCCCACACTATTCCCTTAGAGAACGATAACAACCCTGAGTCCTTGCCTATACTACAATGCAATGATCAGGTACACTACCTGGGGGTTGTAAAACTTCGGTGTTGCACCACACACATTATGTTTTTGGCGCTGCTGTTGGGGAATAGTTAGATTTAGTGTCCAAACATCTTAGGTCTACTCACTAGATTCCTATCAAGTGAGACCACTCTATCCTTAGTTTAGTAATTTAGCTTTCTCGTAATCTATCCCTTCTCTGTGTTAATTGTTTCATAAATTTTCATAGACTTTTCCGTTTTCAGCAATGATGAACGCGAACTCACCCCCGGGGTCACCAGACTCCTTCTTAAAAAGTATGGTTTTAAGGTTACACTCGTGGATGGAAGTATCGAGGTTAGAGAATATGTCTCCTCCAAGGGCAGTCTTACAAGAGGAGCAAGGAGATGGAGTTTCTACAGTCTTCCAAGTGTATAAGGTTAGTGATGATTTCGGTGAAGGAGAGGAAGACTCTATAGGTTCAGATAAAAATGAGGTGGAGAGTGAAGAAGAGCTAGGCGTCAACAATTTCGATAGGTTCCCAACTCGTGATGAATTGGCCTATCACATGTACTTATTCCATGACCCTATATCACCCTTCTACCCTAGATCGCCCATCATTCAAAAGGGTGACCCTACCATTTTAAAAATACCTTGTAGCGTAGGGCTCTTTACTTCAAAAATGTCTACATTGACCTTGAATCACCCATGAACATCATAACTCGGGAAGTCTATAATAAGGTAATGAAAGAAAAACTTAAGAATAGGATACATCTAGACGACCTTAGGTGAGTAAGTAATTTGACAGGGAGAGTAAATAGGGTACATGTCATCGTAGGTAATTTCACCTACCGCACCGAGTTCTTGGTCATTGAAGACATAGGTTCAGTCATAGACTATAGCCTATCTAACATATTGCTCGGAAAACCATTTGTTGATGAGTCCCACATGAGTCATGACCGCTCTTTAGGTATTGTTAGATTCACGGATGGGGTAGACGTGGTTACCTACCGAATGCCCCACATGATGGAGCAGTTTAGGGGGCTTTTAAGTTTCGAAAAGGATCAAGTGAACCCTGTCTATCTAAGGAATGAGGAGGACAAAAGAAGAGGAGTTATAACAACCCAGAATTTTCATCAAATGCATAATCAATCTATTTTACTATGATCACAATTATACGGGGAAATTTTTC
>BQNB010143657.1:0-16965 GCA_026074375.1 Tanacetum coccineum | reverse complement strand
CATGTTGACCCCGCCAAGATTGAAGCAGTTAAGAATTGGACACCTCCTACTACACCCACAGAAATACGTCAATTCTTAGGACTTCCTGGCTATTATCGGAGATTTATCAAATATTTCTTGATGATTGCAAAGTCTTTGACTGAATTAACCCAGAAAAACAAGAAGTATATCTGGGGCGAAGATCAAGAGTTGGCTTTCCAATTACTAAAACAAAAGCTTTGTGAAGCTCCAATCTTAGCATTACCAGAAGGAAATGATGATTTTGTTGTTTACTGTGATGCATCCCATCAAGGTCTGGGAGCGGTGTTAATGCAAAGGGAGAAAGTTATTGCATATGCATCCCGACAACTCAAACCTCATAAAGAAAACTATACCACTTATGATCTCAAATTAGGAGCAGTTGTGTTCGCTCTTAAAATTTAGAGACACTACCTATACGGTACAAAGTGTACTGTGTTCACTGATCATAAAAGTCTTCAGCATATTCTTGATCAGAAAGAGTTGAACATGAGACAACATCGTTGGCTAGAATTGCTTGCAGATTACGATTGTGAAATTCGCTACTATCCTGGAAAGGAAAATGTTGTAGCAGATGCCTTAATCCGAAAGGAACGAATCAAACCACTCCGATTTAGATAATTAGTTATGACCATTCATCTAAACTTACCCTCATAAATTCTTAAAGCTCATACCGAATCACTCAAAGAAGAAAACATCAAGGCTAATGTAGGAACCGATTTAATGCTTCACTTCATAACACGAATCACGAATCAAGAAACTAGAGAGAGAGAAACTCGAAATTGAGAGAGAGATGAGAGAGTTGAGAGAAAAGAGATGAAAAGAAATTTAGATATTATGAAAAAGATATTTTCTAAATAAGAAAAATATCTATATATATTTAGATATTTTAGAAAATATCTAAATATATATATACCCCTACACATTTAATGTGACGCGCGGGATATTTAACTAGGACCCGGGCTCGGGTTTTGTTTGGGATTAAACCCGAAACATATACAATATTAGATTAACTATCGAGCCCGATTCCCGATATTATCCTGTTACAACATTAACTAATTAAAGACCGAAGCTCCATCGTAGAGTGACCGAGCTTCCTTGTTCGACTCAATAAATTGAGGCTAACAATCTCCCCCGAAGTGAGTTCATTGATGACACTCCTTCATGAGATCAGTGAGATTGCTTTTGTCGTTTAAGCTCGAGTGTTCTTGGTCTTTGTCTTCGTTATTTGTTGTAAACTTGTTCCTTCATGCTTTGCGATCTTGACTTTGAGCCTTTGTCATTGTCTTTATCGTCTTTGCCATCTTGTTAAAGAGTTTTTGTAACACATCGAGAGTGTCATGTTTTTATCAAAATTCATCAACCGTCAATTCATTTACTGGACCACTTACTACCACTTGTGAAAGTTAATGCTGCTAGAGGCATAAACTACTACACTAGCCGTGAAGTTAATGCCGGAAAGCATAAACTTACTGCTTGCTGGTGAAAGTTAAAGCTGCAAGGCATAAACTGACGCTGCTGTGAAAGTTAATGCTACAAAGGCATAAACTTACTACTAGTAGGTGAAAGTTATGCTTGCAGGGCTTATAACTTACTACTGCTAGAGGTGATGGTTGAATCGCTGCTACGGATAAAACTTCCATGAAATACTTCGATTAAGGGTTTCAATCACACATTTTATCGATTTTCACTCTTCATATACTCATTTAATCAAAACCCCTTCATTTTATCATTCTTTCTCCACAAAACCTAAATACAATGAACGACCAAAGTTTGTTGATACTCAAACAGGACGCGTTCTTGCTAATACCCCAAAGAAAGTGAAGGGTTTTGAACAAATTGTGGATTTCTTGACTGCACAAGCAGAAACCCTATAAAGCATGTATAAAGGTGTAATTCCTACAATCTATACTTCGTGTATTGAACAATTCTGGGCTACTATCAAGGCAAAAACTATCAATGAGGAAGTAGAGTTACAAGCCCTAGTGGATGGGAAGAAGATAATCATAACTGAATCAACTATGAGAAGAGATATTTAACTGGAAGATGATGAAGGTGTTGATTGTCTACCCAATGCTACCATCTTTAAAGAACTTACATTAATGGGGTATGAGCAGGTTTCACAAAAACTCACTTTCTATAAAGTATTCTTCTCCCCATAATGGAAATTCCTTATTCATACTGTTTTACAATGCTTAAGTCTAAAAACAACTGCATGGAATGAATTTAGTAGCACTATGGCTTCTGCAATTATTTGCTTAGCTACAAACCAGAAGTTCCACTTTTCAAAGTTTATTTTTAAAAGTATGGTGAAGAACTTGGATAATGTGGGCAAATTTTTAATGTATCCAAGGTTTGTAGAAGTCTTTTTGGATAAGCAACTGGAAGGGATGTCAAATCATAATAGGATTTATATTACACCCTCTCAAACTAAGAATATTTTTAGAAACATAAGAAGGGTAAGGAAAGGTTTTTCTGGAAGGGAAACACCCTTATTTCCAACAATAGTGGTACACAATAAAAAAGAAATGGGTGTTCAACAATTCCCACTGATCCCCATTACACACCCACTTTTATTCAACCATCTCCTCGACCTCAAAATACTTAAAAACCAAGGAGGCCTAAGAAGAAGGACACTCAGGTACCTCAGTCTAGTGTTCTTAGTGATAATGTTGCAGATGAGGCTGTCTATAAGGAGTTGGATGACAGTTTGGTGAGGGCTTCAACTACTGCTTCTAGCTTAGAAGCAGAGCTGGATAGTGGTAAGATCATTAAGACCCAATCCAAGGCAACACCTAATGAAGATGGTTCCCTTCAGGTGGTGGTCCCAGGTGCCAAGAAACCATGGGGGATATAATTGCTCAAACTAGGTTTGATAATGTATCTAAACTTTCCAATGATCCACTGCTCGCAAGAGGTAACACACTTCGAAGTGGTGAGGATAGTCTGAAACTTAATGAATTGATGGAACTATGTACTAATTTACAACAAAGGGTTCTTGATTTGGAGAATACAAAGACCACACAAGCTGAAGAGATTGTCAGTTTAAAAAAAGAAGGGTCAAACGCTTAAAACAAAAAAGAATCAAGAACTCATTGTTAAAAAGATTGATACAAAGTAGTCTAACAACTAGGGTAGAATCCTCTGGAGATGAAGAAAGTTTGGGTGTGGATGCATCAAAACAGGGGAGGATAAATGCTATTGATGCTGATGAAGACATTACCCTGGTTAATGATCAAGATGATGCTGATATGTTTGATGTGAACACTTTGACGGGTGATGAGGTGTTAGCAGAACAAGAAGTTACTTCTAAAGATGTAAATTTAACTGTTGATGAAGTTACTTTGGCTCAAGCACTTGCTGCTTTGAAAAGTGTAAAACCCAAGGTAAAACCCAATGTTATAGAAGAGCCAAGTGTACCAGTTAGTGCTTCAATAAAGGTTAGTGCTGCTACAACAACAACTACTACAAATTTACCAACTCTAATTCAAAGGTAAATGTTATATTGCGAGCTGGGTACATCTACAACAACAACAACAATTTCTTCCACAACCATCACGCAAAAAGTTTTAGGACAAGCAAATAATATAGGTATAAAAGAAACGAACCTGTGAAGCCAAAGAAGAAATATCTAATCGGGCTTGATGAAGAAATTGCTCAAAGTTACAAGCTGAGTTTGATGAAGAGGAGAGACTTGCAAGGGTAAAGGATGAAGCCAATGCTGTCTTGACTGAAGAATGGGATGATATTTAGGCTAAGATTAAGGCTGGTCATGAATTGGCTTAAAGACTGCAAGCAGAGGAGCAAGAAGGGTTATCTGTTGAAGAAAAGGCGAAATTATTTCAACAACTCTTGGAGCAAAGAAGAAAACACTTTTGCCAGCGTAAAAAGCAAAAAGAAGAGGAACAAAACCCACCGAACGCCAAAACCCAACTCAGACAAAGAAAAATACATGTGTACACTACCTAAAGAATCTGGAAGGAAGATACCAAAGACATTAAAAAATAAATCTTTTGATTCCTATTCAGAAATGGGTATCAAAGAATTTCAAGAGGTGTGAAATACATTTGAGTGACTTCCAGAAGAACTTGGTGGAAGTAAGTTCACAAGAGTAGCAGAACACGGAGCTGGAACCAAGAGGTCACTAAAAAGCAAAAAGTGGATGATGTTTCAAGAAAAGCGAAGTGATAATGATCAAGAAGCACTAAGATTAAAGAGCTTCATGGGAATTTAGCTGTGGATAAAGAGAAAAGCGTAGCAAAAAATGCATATTCCTTTGGCTGTTAAGCCTCCAAGCATTATTGACTGGAAGATCTATAAAGAAGGGAAGAAAACCTATTACCAGATAATCAGGGCTGATGGAAATTCAAAGATGTACTTAGTCTTCAGTCATATGCTTAAAAGCTTTAACAGGGAAGATTTGGAAACTCTGTGGAAATTGGTAAAAGCTAAACATGGGTCAATAAGGCTAGAGGAGGGCTTTGAGAGAGTGCTATGGGGTGATCTAAAGGTAATGTTTGAACCTCATGTAGAAGATACTATATGGAGAAATCAACAAGATTACAGAGTGTTAGAATGGAAGCTATATGACTCTTGTAGAGTACATTTCTTAAGGATGCAACACATGCAGATCTATATGTTGGTAGAGAAGAAATATCATCTTACACCTGCTACAATTACTTATATGTTAAACAAGAATCTTCAATGTGATTATTTCAGTGAAATGGCATATCAGCTTCTTAAACTTCTCACAAAACAACTTAAAAATCAATGAAGTGTTTGGAAGCATCCTCCTGGTGATTAATTAAGCTTTCAATGAAGAAACATGAGATTTTGAAGAAGAATCTCAGTTATAGGGGCGGATGTTGGGATTAAAAGACTTCTATGATGATCTTAGAGTACTAACTGCTGCTCCTGTTTGTGGTTACTGCTTGGAGAAGCTAAAAGTTAGTGATGTTTCAATACTTTAATGAAAAATTTTATGCTAAAGCGTAGATTAGTTGAAGCTATTATTAAAGTTAGTATACTTGTAGCTAATTCACAGTTACGTACTATTAGTATATATTCAGTGTAACTGCTATATAAAGGTTATTAAACTCTGCTGGTGAGGATTGAAGAAAATTATTCTAATATTTACTACTGCATGTGCTTCGTTAATGTTGCATAGGGTGTTATAAGTTACTAAGCTCAAAAGATTAAGACTGCTGAAATAGTTTTTACCTACTTTCAGAGAAAGGATAAAGACATAAGAAAGGATAAAGATTGTTTGGAGATCAAGATTACTTACGTGATAAGTCTTAGTTATTTATAGAATATATTATAGAGAATATTCTAAGTCTTTGGAATATATTGTAAATCGACTAGGACTCCTTGGTGTTTCTTGGGTATAGAGTTTAATATGTGTTGTTTTACGATTTGATAAGTGTTATTCATAGCTTCAAGGTTTTGTAACCCTAATACTAGGAGAGTATTCGTATTATTCTTAATGATATTGAAGCTTTTATTGTTTTTTGAATTGTGATCTTATGGTACTGTTTCATTAAGAATTCTTCTAATATTAAATATTAGATTCCGCGCAAAGTTTCAATTATAGTTGTTGTTAGATTTATTCTAATTTTAAACATATACTTAAACAAGCTTAAGGAATTCGATCTATTGAAGTGGGATCCAACAAGAGATATTCTTTAATTGAGACAACAACGAGTGCTACTTTTTAGCGTTGATTTATAAGATTTTATTTTGACCTCTTTCTCTTTCGAGTGTCTTTAAAAATAAACCTCACGGCCAGTTATGTAATTGATAATCGAGCCACCCATGTTTCTAGAGGCTACTAAATTACTAGCACTCTCATAGATTATATTCAGAAGATATGCATTAGGTAGAATATACCGCTTACAATTTAGTGGTGTAGTAATTTTATGCTAGTTATAAATGTTAATCTGAATAGGATTTTCACCTTACTGATGTGTTAGTTGTATGTGGTTTTTATATTTCTATGGTTTTCAAGTTTTAATTTATATTATGCGACTAACCCTAAACAACACTTTAAACGGGCCGTGTACCAAGTCAAGATGTAGCGTCTTTGGTAAGTAAGGTGTCGATGATCACTGAGAGTGAGGTAAATTTTCATTTAATTATATTCTTTGGTTATCTAATTCTATTTCTAATCTCTATTCTTATTTCCTATTTAAACCTATGTCAGTCTAAAATACTAATTTCTAATGGTAAAGGGGCGTTTTTAGCCTGAGTGACTGGCTCGGTTTGGTTGGTGACTAATATCACTTTCAAGACGCTGTTACCCACGCAAGCTAATAGACAAAGAGAAAAGAGAGATCGGTACCTTATATAAGGAAAACTTGTATTAAATTTATTTAATCGATTTGAAACGTTGGTTTGGTTTTATTAAGTGCAAATGATTTCTTCTCTCGAGGTGGCATATCATTCCTTAAGACTTAGGGTTCATCTTCTAAAACTTTTACATATTACCGCTTAATGGAGAAAGATATAAAATTGTAGTATATCTTGTCCTAACAATCCAATGGAATCAGAATGTTATTTGTTGAATTATCTAGTCACCTATAGGTCAACACGATACATAAACCATTCGACAATATACAATTAACTTAGTTAGCCCGAGCGATCCTAGACACAGACTTAGCACCAGGATAATACTTGTGTTACTATTATTCTAAGTGTATAAATTACTATATGGAGTGAACTTTCCGACTATACGATCTGCTTGGTTCACTTACGCTAGTTACTGTTGATCTGTTAGGTCGCATACAAAGCTGCGTAAACATGTATGAATTGATAAAATTAAACATGACTCAACGATAATCAAGAAAACGATATATAACAAATACCCAAACATTCTAATCTTCATAATATTGGCTAAATACCCAAGTTTTAGCTTCTAACGTCATAATAAATAAAGAGTATTTATTTAGCACATGGTAAACTAACCGAGTGTGTTTACGAATGATACCAATATTTGAACGATTACAAAAGTATATGGAATTACACGATGTCTCCTATGGAATTGAATACGTTGCTCGACCTCTTCTGCTCTTTTTCTCTCTTAAAAATCGACTTTTGTGGTTTAGTTATCGAGAATATGATTTAGCACACTTAAAACTCATTTTTTAGTTTTCTATTTATAAGGTCTGGAAGTCGGTTGTATACGGCGTATCCAATGGTTGGAACGGTGGTATTGGGGTTTTCTGGGGAGTAGGTACCACGTTTGATATCTTCCAGAATATTATATTTAATTCCATATCTTAAATACGGCGTATTGAGTCTCTCTAGATATGGCGTATTGGTCTTTGTTCCTGTATGGTCTTTGTTCCTATATGGTCTTTGGGGAGTGCAGGCACGTATACGTCGTATCTTCTTGATGGATACGACGTATTGGTCTTCAGAATAGTAATCTTAAAAATATCTTTATTTAAGCTCACAAACATGCGCGCCTTTTTGCTAAGTTTCACCAATTCTCTTTTATTATTGCTATTCTCAAAATATATACGATTAAGTAATAAATCTTTGTAATAACTATACAAAATGGGTTAATATCGTGGGATAAATGATGCTATAAAATAGATATTATTTGATGTCATCAAATATCCCCCCACTTGAATCCTACTTGTCCTCAAGTAGCCTTTAGAAGTTTATATAAATGTTTCACATAAGGATATTTTCCATTAAAGCACTTTTTTAATCTATTAATATGTTACTCAACCAAAAAAAACTCTCGAAATTAGGAAGATGAAAACACCAATCACTCATACTAATCTATTGTGGTAACTTGAACTATTCGCTCAATTCTTAGTCGTGACGAGTTTGCTATCATAAGACTTGGCAAGGATACACATCTCACCACTAAGCCAAAGGTAGTAAAAGGTTATAAAGGTAAATATGGGTTTTTGTATGGAAAGGCGTACGGTTGATTACTCTAACTAATCTTTCATCGATACCAATGTTCCAGGAGGGCGACAAAGACCACACATACACACCGTATCATAGGATAGACACATGTGACTGCTCATTCCCACCTCGAAAAAGCTAAAGATTAGGACTAGTAGAGTAATTTAAGGTAGGAACCTTCTAACTTTCACCCAGAAGTCATAAACCAGATGAGGCAGCTAAGACATGCATACACACCCGAATCCATGGGATAGATACACATGCTTGATCACATCCACGTTCGAGTAAAACCAGCGGCTAATCATCAGGTGAGAGGGAAGTAAATTGTTGTTAAATAAAAAATCAAGAAGCAAAAAAAATTAAGACTTAAGATACAAGTTGCTAGACACTTATTTCCCTGACCGTTATTATGACAAAGACATGACTATTTAAACAGTCTGATCATAGATCAAAAACAACAACCTTAAGTTGGCGTTCCCATAACGATCAACTTCCCAATCATCCCAAAACTTTACATACTCTACAAGGTAAGTGGCGTATCTTCTACTTTGTACATACTCTACATTGTGATTTTCTTTTACGTATCAATGATATATCGATCTTCGTATTATTCCTTTTGGTAATGCTTTTGCAATAATGATTATCTTCAAAACTTTCCTTCTTCTTTTTTTTTGACAACTTTTTCTCTTTTTTTTTTTTGCTAACTATACTTCAAATCTCGGTGTAGTTTCACCATCTTCACGATCATAATAATTTCGGATAATTTCCTGCGGTAATTTCTTCGTTCTTCGAATGTACCAATAATTGTGAATGTAGTAAAATCACATGAGCTTGATTCTTAATATACACCAGCAACTGATAAATAGACTCAATCTAACAGGGTAGGCTAAGGTGTAAAGGTGTAACGAAACAAACAGTTGGTGTTATTCCTAAAGGATTGGCTCTATAGGTTTTTCTAGGGGTATCTTATTCTTAAAAGGAGAGTAAACAAAGGGTTTATATGGGGATTTAACTAACCAGTATAGTTAGTTAATAAAATAACATATAAAGGCTTTTTGGGTGTAATCCTAGAAATTTACCAATTTAAACAAGTTACTTCATCTAAATCCATAGTACTCATTATTGTGGTCTCGAATAGATATACCAAGCCAAGTTCTAGTGTCTACAGCATCACCGACACACTCATAATTAGTGGAATTTGGGTAAACATTTGGAAACGGATAGGGTTAAATCATCATAATATCTAATAAAGGTTATTGTGTGTAGGTTATGTAACAAGTAATTTCACAAAAGTATGCTTGAATATATTTTTTTAATTTGAGCATAATTTAAGCATTTTAGTGTGAAAAATAGGACAAGTATACATTCTAATTCCCATCCCCCCCTTTAATTATACAACGTCCTCGTTGTATAGATAAAACATTAAAAATAGAAATTAAAAGAATTAGAATGAGAAACTCCCCTGATATTTTTCTCGGTAGATTCTCCAAGTTGAATTTATGAGCAAGGACGTGTGTTGTAAATGTGTCTGAATGTCAGCATGACTACAATCACACATAGGATTCTAGATGGTCGATACTTCACCAACTTTGTCAATTTATTTGCAGTGAGGTCTTGTGCAAAATATAGGAAAAACATTCAAAATCCTATCTCGGGTATCTACGGTTAATTTAAATAAGCTAAATAAACTATACAGGAGACCAATACACCTTATCCATAAACTGGAATACGTCGTATTGAGAAACCTGTAAAAAGTATCTAAATATGGGTCAGTCTGTTATGTACGTCGTATCATGTACATGAATATGCCGTATTGACAGAACTAACAATAATGTTTAAAGTACATAAAAATGAAGGACTGATAACGTCTAGACATTTAATGCGCCGTATGGTATGGAGCGGATACACCGTATTGATGTTTGGGAAGACAGACTCAATAAAAATAAATAACAATCCTGGTTGTCTCTTGGGAAGCACTTTTCTTTCAGCTAGTCTTTAAGTTAGACTTTTCCCATCCAGCTCTCTTTACTCCATCTCATGCACGCTTATGTGCCCGCGTGTGAGCCATTCTTCTATTTTCGCGTCTTTGACATATTCAGGTCCTAATTTCAAGACCCCCTTGTAGAACTCTTAAGCTTTTGGTAGAGATGCGAGATTCTATTCATCTTATCCTCTTTACTTACCTTTAGTAATGGTGGGATCTTGTTGCATTGTTCATTAGTGTGGCGTTTAAACCTCGGATGTGATCGCACCATTTGGTAAGTTACTTCTTCATTACCATTATAAATGGTAATCATCCCATCAAACCATCTTGAATTAATCCCAATTTCTTTTAAAAATGGTTCACCAAAAATAACATCGCCCATTCCTTCATCACGATAAGCATCTATATCTTCTAAAACTGCAAAATTTGTAAAGATAAAAAAGTTCCAACAAAGATAGTTACGTTTATTAAGGCTCCAACTACATTGTTTCCCTTGAATTCTAATTTGTCCTTCATTATAGAATTATGAAACTTTTTGGACATCACATTCACGTACCAGATAGGGAAAAATTAGCGTGTAAAAATTCAAAACCTATCATGCATGAAAACTTCAGATTATAGGGGTAGCTTATACATATCATCTTGAACATCTTGAGACATGATTTGTTGTAAAAGTCGATCATTTTCCAAAAGTAATTTTCTTAGCAAATTCCAAACATTGTTTGTCGACTGACGACTGTTGAACAGCAGCATCTATTTGGTCAAAAAATGTCTGTACTTTCATTATTTCATTTAGAAGATCTCTATCAAACACATTGAAGATGTCTTTTAAAGATTTTAGAAATTGAATTAATTTCATTGTTAAAACAATTTTTGTAGATGTTCAGAACCCTGATTCACCTCAGTACGAGCATCAGGTGTAGTCCTTATCTTCACCACATTGTCAAATCAGGCAAGGTGAAATTTAAGCTTTTTAAGGCTTTCATTCACATAACAAATAAATAGCGACAAAATAAAGAACAAGATAACCTTAGAAGTTCCTTAGGAGCTTCTATTTTGACAATGTGGAACATCAGAAGGTTTACTAGTAGGATGGGACATACGCAAGCCAGAAACGCTATGCTCAGCTGACAGAATTCCTTGTTTGTAGAGTAAAACGTTTACCCAAAATCATCAGATAGTCCTAATTAAGTTTCATAATCAATAGTTTATGAGAAATGTTTTGATTTAATGGCCTTTGGGATCCTTTTCTTTTTCAAACATTTTTGATCGACTTACTTCTTCCAAAATTAATGCCTCTTCATCATCAATCACAGGCATAGCAACATGTTTATCAGAAATAACAATACCATCATACAAGGTTGGTTTTATCCGCTGAGCTTTCTTGAGATAAAACGGATTTTGATAACCTAGAGCTTGTTTGTGAGCATTATCATAAAAAACTTGCGGTTTTGTTAACATGTGCACTGTTTGAGCAGATTGATCCACTTTAAAAATAACATTATCAAGTTCCTTTATCTTCTTTTCCATATCAATTTCATTTTCCATATATTTATTTTCTTTTTCTTTGGATTCATTTTTGAAAACAGTGAATGTTTGCAATAAAGATTCCTTTTCTTTGATTTAATTTGTTTAGAAAGATTTTGCTCAAGTGAGTCAACTTGTTCTTTTAGTGCAAGCTTCTATTTAATCATATCATCCATTTGAGAATCAATCATTTTTTTCATAACTGCTTAAGTCAATATTAAGACGTTGTTTAAAAGTTTTAACTCGTTCTTTATATCTCTCAAGGTTAGCGGTTACTGATTCATTATTCTGTTCCTTATTAGCCTTTTCCCAATAATTTACATGATTAATCATTTAATCCGACATTTGTTCAATTAAAACAGATAAAATCATTAAATCTTGTTGTGCCTGCAAATTAGTATCTTGAACATTTGCCTGTTGTGTTTATTGCAAATATTGAGAGTATGGAATGATATTGCTATCACTTGTTATCTCATTATTTGTAACATCCACAACTGGTGTTTGTTCAAAATCTTGCATTGCATGCACACTTTGATTTTCCATATCATTAAGATAGGTTTCAGAATGGGGTACCTCTAAGATAACATCAGAACCATAGTTGGAAATATTGGCCATGAGAACCGCTTTTGCATTCGAGACATCATCACAGTCAGAATCATAAGTATCAAGATCCTCAGTCTGGAAAGCAGCATTGTTTGGAATGATAGTCTTAACCGCTTGACCGTCTGGAATCCCTAGATCTGCAAGAAATGCAAGTTGCTCTTCATCTAAAATATGTCCAGCTTCCTGAGCTTCAGCCAATATTTTCTTTATCCTTATACCATGCTGCATTCCTTGGTTGCTTAGGCTGAGTGCATTGCCTAGCCATATGTCCTTCACCTTGACAGTTGTAGCATTTAACAACCCTTATCTGTCCACTTGCATTGTTTCCCCCAGAACTAGTAGCATTACTCTTATAACCAATACCAAAATAACTTTGTCCTTATCTCCCTTGAACTTGTTACACTGTAACCCTGCCATCTTGAATAGTGGCTTGGTTTCTTGGATTCGAGGAAGTTCTAAGTTGATTATTGGTTGAGGGGAACCTTGAGGAAGCTACAGCTGTTAGAAAAGCCATTGCCTTGTTGAGACAAGCAATTGGATCATCTCCTGGAGAGAATACCAGAACAGCAAGACCTGAGTCCACAAGAGGTGACTCGGTCATAGGTTGTGTAGAAACTTAAGGTAATTGATAAGCACTTTATAGAACAGATGAGGTTTGATGATTTATTTGAGGCTGATATGGATATGATTGTGGAATGGATGAATGATTGAATTGAGGTTGTGATGGATAAGTAGATGAGTAATGTTGAGCGGGATGAATTGATCCATATTGAGATGGTAGAAACTATTGTTGAAGCTGAGGATTGTTGTATGAAGACTGATAAGTGTTGAAGTGAGGTGGTGTCATCTGATGATTAACAACTAGTGCAAGTGGATCTTGATTGCATTCACGCATAAGACGGACTTCATTTTCATGGAGTTCGTGTTGTTCAAGATATGCATGAAGCTGATCAAAGTTATTAGTATGCAAATCTTTTACAAGCTTGACATCAGTCACAAACTTACTCCATTCAGGTGGAAGACTGTTTAAAATCTTGGTATTAACTTGAAATTGTTCCATTTTCATTTTGTAGATGTTCATGTCATTAATCGGTTGAGTGAATCTCAAGTAATACTTATGAAGTTATTCCCTCTTTATGTGAGTAAACTTATCAAATGCATCATACAGTTTACACTCTCTTTCCTGCTTAGTCAAAGAGGTACCTTGCATTAGTAATTGAACTATTTTCCATAAATCCTTGGCAACTCTATGATGATTAACAAGTGAATAGATATCAGCTGGTAGACCTTGAAGAATGATATTGGTTGCTTTCATATCATAGTCAGCTTAAATTTTCTCAGCAGCAGACAATTAAGCATATTTCTTTGTTCTGATCACCCTATTCTCTTCAATAGTTGGCTAAATGAGTGAACCGTGTTCAACTGATTCAAGCATCATTCTTTCGTGCTCTCTATTTTTTATGTATAATTCCATTCTACTTTTCTAAGAATCATACAGGTCCTTGTCCAACATAGGTCGACGATTTTCAGGATCAGAGAGTATCATGTACTCAGCAAGAGTATTCTTTTGTCCAAGTGGAATAATTGAATCTATTTTAATGTGATAAGATAAAAGATGACCGTATAGTGATTGGAGGTTGTTGTGTTAAAGTGAGGTTTAATTAATGTAATTGAGTCTTTAGAATACACAGGATTTTACAATTCTTGATAAAACCAGGAAAACAAATTTTCACAGGATTTTACAAATAAAAGAACAACCGTATAATTCTCCTAATAAAAGTATATAGTTCTCCCAAGTAAAGTGTATAAATCACCAAAGCAAATAATGTATAAATCGCCTAAAGATGATGTATAAATCGCCTTAAGAGATGATGTATAAATCGTCTTGGTAATCAGTAACGTATAAATCGCCTGAGTAAAGAAACACGTATAAATCGCTTGAACAATGTACGTATAAATCGCCTGAGTAAAGAATAGGTATAAATCGCCTTTGACAAAACACGTATAAATTGGCTAAGTAAAGAACACGTATAAATCGCCTTTGACAAAATTCGTATAAATCGCCTGAGTAAAGAACACGTATAAATCTCCTTTGACAAAATACATATAATTCGCCTGAGTAAAAACACGTATAAATCGCCTTAAGAAATTTACACATAAATCGCCTTAGCAAATACGTATACTTCGCCTGAACAAATACGTATACTTCGCCTGAACAAATACGTATACTTTGCCTAGATGTATAATTCGCCCAATACACTTCGAACTCAAAAATCTTAAAAAGACTCACTTTTTGACGTTTTTACCTGATTTTTCTTGTACTTCTTACCTATCTAAGACTATTAGAACCTTAAAAACACAAACTTTAACGTTTTTGACACGAAAAATTTGAAATCAAGATTCTTGGTACAAAACCCTTTTTCTAACTTATTTTTACCAAGGCAACCCATTACCAAAAAAAACACTTTTTCTAACAAAAAAGACTCAAAAAGATTAAAAAAAAATTGATGGTTTTTCAAAGATTTTCTTGTACTTCTAGCCTAAACTAAGATAAATAAAGAAGAAAGTTTAAAGCTTTATGGTTTTTAAACCCTCAAAAAGTGAAAACTTTTTAGAGTAGTTTGAACCAAAATACACGAGTAAAATGAGTAACAAACGCACACAAAACCTTCACAAACACCCCATGGCTCTTGATACCAGTTTTAGAATATATTAACACATATAGAGGATGGATTCGTTTAGGGTTTTTAGAGAGAGAAATAGGTGGTTGGATGAACACTTAGAAAGAGAAAGTAAAAGGAAGATATTAGATTACAAATGAGAAAATGAACAACCAACACCCTCTCCATGTGTGGAGAGGGTATAAATACTCCTAGCTATGGCCGGCCATAGGCTTAGTCATGGGCTTTCCATGAGCCTTTGGCCCAGTTAGCTTACTAACTTTACATATGATTACTCTACGAGCTACGACTAGCTATATTGGAAGTGACCGATACTTTTCGTATTCCTAACAGAAAGTGCAAAAATTGGTGCTTGCATTGATACACCAACATGCATTGGTTTGGGAAAAGACTAACACAAATTTGAATTTCAAACCAAATAGGTATAAATGGCTATTTTTTAATTAAACACAACCACTATTATATAAACATTTTTACACACTCATTTTTTACACACAAACACTTTACTTTTATATTTTCACACAGAAACTAGCCAAAAAATATCTCAACATAACGATTCATTTTTCAAAAACCTCATGCGGATGTGGCAACCAAACTCGTCATCTTCTTCAAACCCCTGGACACCTTCATCTGCAAACTCAATATCATCACATTCTCAATTTCCTAGGTGCGATAGCCAATACAATATTCTGACTTATACACCTTAACAAATATATCATGAACAACAACTATTTCAACAACATCAAATACTTAACCAACAATTCCAAAATCTACAACAAAATCCACCACAATTCCATCAACCATCACCACCACCACAAACCTTACAACCACCAACCAAAACCCATGAGCAAATGACCAAAAGAAGTGGGAAACGACCCGCAAAATGAACAAAATACCCAAACCCACTACCATATCTGAAACTAAAACCCTTTTGGTTTCCTTTTGTTAGTTTCCAGGTGAGGAATCATTATTAGCCATATGTTATGTTGCTATTTTCGAGGATAACAAAGTTGGAAGTAACCAAACCAACGATTCGTTTTGGTACAAGGTTCTCCACGAGTTCAACAATTTTAATTTCCTAAAATGTAACAAAGACATGTTGATGAGTTAGTTGCATACATTGAACGATAAATGCCAAAAGTTCAACGACGTCTACAGATGTTTCCAACTTATGGGGGGTCGTAGTGGGGAAAACGAGATTGATTTTATGAATTGTGTTAGGAAGCACTATTGTAAAGAGTCGAATAATAGATCGCTTTCTTAAGACGGGGCGTGAGCTATTTTGAAAAAACACTCCAAGTGGGATGCGGCCGAGGCCCTTAACTCGATTGATCTCACCAAACATGACGAACAATTCAGAGATGATTCGAGACCACGTCCATCGGCAAAACTAAATCGGATACCACGGCGAACATCGCATGAAGTAACTCGTCAGAGTTTGTGGATACTTTACAAAATGAGTTTCGACTCAAATGCGAGTTCGCACAATAGGCGTACGAGGCGGCGAAGGAGAAATACCAAACAATAATGAATTGGAAGAAATGAAGTTTCTCGCGATTAACAAAAATGATTTTTCGGTTGACGACACTTACTTCATCAACATGTAAAAAGAAAAATAAATAAAACATAAGGTTTGAACCGTAATTAGTCATATTCGTTAATTTTTTTTTTGTATTTTTTTTGTATTTTTTGGTTTTTATTTTATTTTTAATTAAATGAATGAAAAATCTATTTATTTGAAAAAAAAATGAAAAAGAAAATAGAATGATGGGTTCTAAAAAATGTTATAACATGTTATTATGAGAAGATATTTGGATGTGTTAATGTTAAAAGTAAAAATGTTTAGGTGACAGTAAGAGGGCTAGGTATGGTAACGCAAGAACCGGCGTTATGTCGATGTGGCACCGGCGTTGCTGACGTTACTATACGGGCATCCATTGCGTTGCAACGCTGTTGGGGCTGGCGTTGCCCCTCAATGTGTGTTGGAACGCATAAATTTATTTTTTATTTTTTGATTTGAATGAATTGTCTTTATGTGTGTGTAGTGTCTCTCTGTGTGTTTATAGTATGTGTAGTGTGTGTTTTAGAGTGTGTGTGTGTTTGAGGGAGGAGACAATGAGTTGTGTTTGTGATTGAGGAAAGAGACACTAACTTGTGTGTGTAACACCCCCAAAATGGGTCGCAGCGGAATAAGGATCCGGGGCATGTTACTTCAAGATCAACAGCACAAGA
>BQNB010143656.1:3174-16965 GCA_026074375.1 Tanacetum coccineum | reverse complement strand
AAAGGAAACCAAACGTCTTCGACTCTTGAATCAATCAACACGAAAACCTTAAAGGGTTTTTTGGTTTTGGTCGAACAAAGGAAATGAAACTAAAGGTTTTGTTTGGTTCGATCGAGCAAGGAGAGGAAAAAAGAGAAGAGAGATTTAGGGATTTAGGTTTTCAAGTTATGTGAATAATGATCCCCTAGATCTCTTTATATAGGCATGCAACTTGGCTTGCAAGTTAGGTAATTTTACCTCCTCTTCGAGTAAGAAAACTAATTCCCACACTTTTCTTTTCTATAAATCCCATATATTAGTCTTTAAACTATTTAATGACTAACATAACTCCCTTAAATACTTATATAAATATTTAACGCTCGTTAAGCTTTATCACTTAAATATATTACAGTTAATATATTTATTATTAATTGTTTTACGTATTAACGCGTGCGTACCCGTAGGCTCGGATAAACTTTCCGGACATATATTAATTTACGTGTACACATTCTAACAGCTCCCACTTGGACATGTATAAATAATATAATAACATTGGTAAGCGTCTAGCAACATGCCAATGCTCTCATAAATATCCGAGTGTGGTTTCATAAAGTCACGGATAAATAATTTATGTATTTACAATCCCTTTGTTTCTGATACCGCGTTAAAAATGGTTATGGATCAATAGTCATTCTATTAATTAACGCAGCTGTTTCCCCGTATATATGATTAATCAAGATTACCAAAAACATTGAGACATATCTACATGAGTTTTTGGGTGCGGTCACACATACATCTGATTAACCCTATGAGAGGCCCAGTGGTATCATTCTTCAACTATTGAAGGAACAAATTCTTTATTGACTACAAGTGTCATGTCACATGCTTCATAATTACTTCTGAAATAGTCTGTATTAGCTACCTTATTCAGGATAACTAGAACTAAATCAAGAAGAACAATCCACACATGCAAAACCTACTTGCATCTCAAGTGTAAGGATTTTGTAAATAAAATCACCTACAAGATTTACTTAATGACGCCGATCCATAAAGTAATAATCTTGTTAGTTGGGTAAGTCTAATATTCATCTTATGAATATCATATGAGTTTGGTGGACACATCCTTTAATATCTAAGATATCACCAATCACTCAGATTTGTCTTAATTTAACAATATTTTATATTGTTAATCGACAACGGACTAATTTAGAATAATAAATACTATTCATAGATTAAACATACAAATATAGTACACAATTTATATTAAATATAACTTCATACTACGTATCTTTATCATTTATAAAATTGTCTTAACATCCCTTATCCAAATAATAAACACAGATCTACATGAAACTACTAGCTAAACGAAGTCCTATGCTCCTAGCATGTTGAATAAGCTTTCCTTTTGGTAAAGCCTTCGTAAAAAGATCTGCTAGATTGTCATTTGTGTGAACTTTAAGAAGATTAATTTTGCCCAATTCAATACATTCGTGAATATAATGGTATCGTCTATGGTAGTGTCTGGCACCCCTCTGAACCGCCAGTTCAATGGCAATAAGAAGTGCGGCTGAATTATCGCAAAACATCTTAATTGATTCGTTTATTGTTGGAACTATACCAAGCCCTAAATCAAACTTCCTAAACCAAACAGCTTCCATTGCAGCTTTTGAAGCAACTATGTTATTCAGCTTATGTAGCAGACATTGCAGTAGTACTTTACTTAGAGCTTTTTAGTCTATTGCGCCTCTGTTCAAAACGAAGACGTATCTTGTTTCAGACTTAATGTCATCTCTATTAGTCTCAAATCCAGCATTGCAATAGCAATCAACTCTAAGTTCAGCTTCAGGATTTCCACCATAAACCAATATCATATCTTCAGTATTTCTTAAATACTTAAGAATGATTTTCACAGTAGTCTAATGTGGTTTTCCTGGAATCTGTTGAAAACGGCTTGTTAGATTTTGCGTGAAAGCAACATCATGTCTAGTGCATCTAACCGCATACATAATGGATCCTACAGCAGAAGCATAGGGAACATTTTGCATACGATTCACCTCTCATGGAAAGTGTTTGGAAGTATCCATCCTAAATCTTTTTAAGATTTTATCCATGTAAACACTCTGACTTAGTCCAATTAATCGCTTTGACCTATCTCGGTATATCTTGATTCCAAGAAAAAATGCTGCTTCACCTAAATATTTTATGGCGAAACACTTTCCAATATATGTCTTTACACTTTGTAAACTTGGAATATGATTTCCCATGATAATTATGTCATCGACATATAAGATGAGGAATGTAGCATTACTCCCACTGGCCTTTTGATATACACATGGCTCATCAAGATTTTGAGCAAATCCAAAGCTTTTGATTTCCTCATCAAATCCAAAGCTTTTGATATACACATGGATCTTTAAAGCTTGCATAATTTTCTGGGATGATTAGGATCAACAAAACCTTCAGGTTGCACCATATAAATGTCTTCATTAAGATAACCATTTAAGAAGGCAATGTTTACATCCATTTGCCATATCTTAAAGTCATAGAACACCGCTATGGCTATAAGAATCCTAATAGATCTAATGTCAGCAATGGGTAAGAATGTTTCTTCATAATTAACCTCGTAGGTTTGAGTAAATTCCTTTACTACAAGACGAGCTTAATAGGTGTATATAATGTCATCTATGTTAGTCTTTTTCTTAAAAAGCTATTTGTTCCCAACAGTCTTACAATTAGAAGGAAGATCAACAAAGCACCAGACTTGATTATCTTTTATGGATTACATTTCCGCATTCATAGCATCAATCCACTTATCAGATTCCATATCTAATAATGTAGCTTTATAGTTTTTGGGTTCATTAAGATCCCCTAAACTATGCTCCTCTATTTCTACATTTAGACATAAGTGATTGGGAGCTTGATGTGTCCTTGTGGACCTACGAACGGGAACAACTTCCTCTTGAGGTGAACCTTCAACGTCTATAGGATTTCGCTAGTGTTTTCAAAAGGTAATGTATCTTCATCTTGAATTTCTTCAAGCTCTTCAGCCCTCCCACTGACTTCTTGAGACAAAAGATTTTTCTCCAACAATTCAACATATCTTGCAACAACAATTTTGTTTTCAGGTGGAAAGTAGAAATAGTAAGCCATCATTTCCTTTGGGTATCCTATAAAGATACACTTAACAAATCTTTGTTTAAGTTTGTCAGGCGTATCTCGCTTTACAAGCGCCTCACAACCCAGACCTTTAAGTAAGACAAGTTAGGAACTTGTCCATACCATAATTCATATGGTGTCTTATCAACCTTCTTGGTTGGAACCATATTGAGAATGCATGTAGCAGTCTCTAGAGCATAATCCCAAAAGGATAACGGCAGAGTAGTAAGATTCATCATAGATCGGACCATGTCCAACAAGGTACGATTCCTCTTCTCAAACACGCCATTATGTTGTGGTGTGTATGGAGGTGTAAGCTGCTAGACAATTCCACAAGCTTTCAGATAATGTTTAAACTCTTGGCTGATATATTTGCCTCCTCGATCTAATCAGAGTGCTTTAATAGTCTTTCCGAGTTGATTTTCCACTTCATTATTAAACACCTTGAGCGTTTCAAAAACTTCATGTTTATGTTTAAGTAAATAAATATAGCCATAACGACTATAATCATCCGTAAAGGTAATGAAGTAGCTAGCACCTTGTCTTGACACATGTCTAAGTGGACCACACACATCAGTATGTATTAATACAAGAAGATCAGTCACCCTTTCGGTACAATGTGGAAACACTTTCCTTATCATCTTACCCGTTAAACAAGATACAGATTGATCAAAGGATTCTTCATTCGTTAACCCTATCTTGTTGCACCTTTTCAATACATTTCTTGCTTATATGAGCAAGATGACAGTGCCACAGAAAAGTAGAGTCCAAGTTGTGCTTGGCTTTTTTATTGCTAACATTATAGATAGAATCAACATTTGGCACAAGATTAAGCATATCAATTTCATAAATAGAGAGCTTCTTGTTTTAGTTTTTTTATTCCTCTAAGACCCTGTTTTGTGTTATAAATATGAGTACCACAACCAGTGTCATACACCCATGATTTATTAGGAAAAGAAAATAATTATATTACGAAGATGCTTGAAGAACTGGCGGTGCCAACTTGCTTCTTCTTCTTTATCAACTCAGCAAGGTAAGCAGGACAATTCCTCTTACAATGCCCCACCTCTTTGCAGTGGTGGCAGGCATCATCCTTTGTCGGGTGCTCTTTAGCAGAAGGTTTAGGGTTTTAGGCTTAGGGATATAACTTTTATCCTTTTCATTGCCTTTCCTTTTACCCTTCCCTTTAGCATTAAGCGATTTCTTATTGTCTTTCTGGATTCTACCACCTTGAATCGCCATTACTTGTGGTGTAGCAGCCTTTTTAGGTAAACCTTTCTCATACTCAATAAGCAGAGCATGTAGTTCACCAATTGTCTTCCCCATGTTATGCATATTGTAGTTCTTTACAAATCCAGCAAAGTCACTAGTGAGGCCATTCAAGATTAAACCAACACTAAGATCTTGTGGGAGCACATATTCAAGACGTTCCAGTTGCTCCACATAGCCAATACTAAGAAAACTATATTAACCATTATTATCAAACACAACGTTGGTTTGTTTATTTAGTGCAATGATTACTTATCTCGAGGCGGCATATCATTCTTAAGACTTTGGGCTGGGTACTTTCTTCCTAAGACATAGATACGAGAATTCTGTCAACTAATTTAAACGTATCCGCATAAGCATTCCTTATTTGTGATTATATCTATCTAGGATTAAAGCAATGGTGATCTTGTTTAAACCCTAGCTCACAGCGACTTTACCCACCTTTACTGTTAATGGTAATTCACAACTAGTAGTCCATCTAACCAAGTCTTTATCAATTAATTAAGAATGTACTCGTTGATCCCTGGGGTCACCTGCCGGTCCAACTAAGTTCACAATCTAAGGGCAAAAGATTTAGGTTATTATTTTGTGATTATTGGTCTAGATGTGGTAAATCACTATATGGAGAGCCCTCACCGGCATCTGATTACTTGGGGTTTTTCTTGGGTTATCACTAGAATCCGTTTAATGATAGGTCGCCTACAGAAGTACATAAACAAGTATAAATGTATATAACATAAACAAGCAATCAATGATAAATTAAGATCGTAGATAAACAAACCAACATTTAGATCTTCATTAATAATAGCTAATGCCGAAGGGTATTAGCCTTATCAAACGTCATAAAATCAATACAAAAGTATATTTAGCCTAAGGTAACTAACCGGAGTTAACGAATAATACCAAAAACTAAAGTATTACAGAAGTATAGGAGTCTTACAAGTTGTTTCCTTTGGAATTACTTACGTTGCAAGGGACCTCTTTGCTCTTCATAAAAATCGACTTTTATGAGTTTTAGGTATACAGAAAATTATGATTTTAGTACACGAAAACCGTTTTTAGGTTTTCTATTTATAAGGTCTAGAATAAGGTCGACAGGGCGTATTGACTGAGGTCAATACGGCGTATCGGTGGTTTCTTGGGAGTCCGGTCCACTTTCATATCTTCGAATATTATGCGGTTCTATATTTTGAATACGGCGTTATCTGTCTTCCGTGGATACGGCGTATAGGATCTTGTTTCCTTTGTGGTCTTTTGTGAAGTGCAGGCACAGATACGCCGTATCTTCCTTGATGGATACGGCGTATTGGATGTCAGAACAGTAATCTTCAAATGTCTTCGTTTAAGCTCCAGAATGCGTGCCTTTTTGCTAATCTTCACCAAGTACTCCATAATTACTGCAATTCTCAAATATAAACGATTAAGTAACAATTCTTTGCAATAATTAAACTAAATGGGTTATTTACATGGGATAAATGATGCTATAAAAGTAACGTTATTTGATGTCATCAAATATCCCCCCACTTGAATCCTACTTGTCCTCAAGTAGCCTTTAGAAGTTTATGAAAATGTATCCCTAAGGATTTTTCCGTTTAAGCATTTATTTGATCTATTACAAGTACACAACCAAACACCTCACGAAATAGGTAGATGAAAACACTCAAATCACTCAACTAATCTATGTGGTAACATGTAACTAATTCGCTCAATTGCTCAGTCGTGACGAGTATTCTATCATAGGCTTGGCAAGGATACACATCTCCACCACTAGAGCTAAGGAGTAACAAGTTTATAAAGGTAAAATGGGTTTTTATTATAAGGCTTAGGGTTGATCATTCTACAATCTTTCACTAAAGTACCACACCAACACGGCAGAAGCTGAATACATATTACATGGCCGTAACGACGGAATAAACATGTGTGTTCGATCACATCCTCATTCGAGTTTAACTAAGGGTTAGGATGAAGAATGATATAGGGGTAGAATCTTCTAACTTTCACCAAAAGTAATAAACCAACAAGAAGTGAACACGCATACATGGCCGTACGACGGAATAGACATGCTGACTCAATTCAATACCCAAGGTTAATGATTAGGAAAAGAAAAATAAATTTTGTTAAATAAAATTATGAAACCAAATAGGGATAAGTCCAACACGTAAGGTTTAAGTTGCTTAGACACTTTTTCACAGACCAGTTACCATGAAAAAGACTACAACTATTTACTCATGTCTTGATCATGATCAAAAACAACAACTATGTTGGCGTCTTGTAAACGGTCAACTTTCCGATCATCTCATTACTTTACATCTTTTACAAGACAAGTGGCTACTATCACTCTTTATACAAAACCTTTACCATCGTTGGACTTATAAGACATATCAACAAGTCAAGTGGCGATATCTACCACTTTATACAAAAACTTTACATCGTTTGACTTATAAGATGTATCAACGAATAATCGATCCTTGATATAATTCATTCAGTTAAAGCTTTTGCGAAATGATTATCTTCAAGTTTTCCTCCTTTTTTTTGTTGCAATTTTTCTATTTTTTCGTTTTTTTCATATACTAACTACGAAACTCGGTGTAATTTCACCATCTTCACGATCATAATAACTTCGGATAATTCCTTCGATAATTCTTTATTCTTCAGACGTACCAATAATTATGATGGTAGTAAAAATACATGAGTTTTGACTACTTTATACATTCCCAATTGCAATGTGCAAATTTCTTTCCAACCGTACCAAAGATAGAAATGAAACAAGATCGGGAAATAATACTTTACACTTTAAGCAACTAGCAACTGATAAATAGACTTAATCTAACAGGGTAGGCTAAGGTGTAACAAAATAAACAGTTGGTGTTATCCCTAAAGGATTGGCTCTATTGGTTTTTCTAGGGGTATCTTACTCTTAAGATGAGAGTAAACAAAGGGTTTATACGGGATTTAACTAACCAGTTTAGTTAGTTGATAAAACAACATGTATAGGCTTTTTTGGTGTAATCCTAGAAATTTACTAATTTAAACAAGTTACTCCATCTAAATCCATAGTGATCAATTGTGGTCTCGAATAGATATACTAAGCCAAGTTTTAAAGTCTACAACATCACCGGCACACTTATATTTTTGTGGAATTTGGGTAAACATTTAGAAACAGATAAGGTTAAATCCTCACAATATCTAATAAGGGTTATTGTGTGCAGGTTATGTAACAAGTAATTTCACATAAGTATGCTAGAAAAAAATTAAATTTGAGCATAATTTAAGCATTTTAGTGTGAAAAAATAGGACAAGTATACATTCTAATTCTCATCCCCTCACTTGAATTATACAACGTCCTCGTTGTATAGATAAAGAATTAAAAATAGGAATTAAAAGAATTAGAATGAGAAACTCCCCTGATATTTTGCTCGGTAGATTCTCCAAGTTGAGTTTATGAGCAAGGATGTGTGTTGTAAATGCGTCTAGCATGACTACAATCACAAATAGGATTCCAGATGATTGATACTTCACCAACTTTGTCGATTTCTTTGCAGCGATGGGTCTGTGTATATAAAATATAGGAAAAACATTGCAAAATTCTAATCTCGGGTTTCTACGGTAATAAATTAAACTCTGCAAACTTACAGGTAGACCAATACACAGTATCCATAAAAACTGGATACGCCGTATTGGAAACCCTGTAAAAAGTATCTAAATACGGGTTAGTCTGTTGAATACGTCGTATAGACAGAACTGACAATAATGTTAAAGTGCATAAAAAATAAAGGATTGATAACGTCCAAACATTCAATACGCCGTATGGTATGGAGCGGATACGTCGTTATTGGATGTATGGGAAGGACAGACTCGATAAAAAATAATTAACAATCCGGTGTTTATCTTCCCAAGGAGCACTTTTCTTTCAGCTAGTCTTTAAGTTAGACTTTTTCCTTTCAGCTTCTTCATTCTGTTCATGTCACTTCCATCCGTTGTCCTTTTTCTAAAAAATTTCTTTGTAGATTTGAGACATACTATCTTCGTTTCTTTCCCAAGTATTATATTCACATCTTCTTATAGCAATGTATTATTCGTTAGGTCCTAGTAAATATTTTATAGCTTCAAACTTCTCGGCTTTGCATACCCTTTTATTAGGTTGCTCATCATTCTTATTGTCTTCTTTACGCTTCATTTGTTTCAGCTCATTCCCTTCTTCAATGTCATGTTCATCATGGGTTTTGAAGAATGAATTTGTAGCAGTGTTAAGGGGGTTTCCATAGTCAGATTTCTTCCATTCATTATTGTTTAGAATGTTGTCATTCATTCGTCTTTTATTCCAACTTCCATTCATCCAGGAATGGAATAATACCTTTTTAGTCCTTCCATCCACTTTCATATGGTTTTGAATGATGAATTTACTCGTGATATGGATTCAAGCTGATCAATCCCTCAGTTAGCCTTCGGTAAACATCTCATCTTCTCCATCGTGGGATTCGGGATAGAATTTACAAATGAATAGAATTTTTCTACTAGCTCTTCCCAAGTGGTAATTTTTCCTTCCCCCTCATTTATCCACCATTGTCTTGCATCATCAGCTAGTAAGAGAGGAAAAACCTTCATTCGTAGTCGATGGGAGTCCACACCAGGAATTTTGATTAAATCAAGTAATTCAAGAACCTTAGCAATGTGGTCCACCACGTCTTCATCAAACATACCGTGGTATGCATTATTTTTTAATTCTATCAAAAATTCCTTGCTGAGTTTAATATTTATATCGTCGTCGGTAATAGGCTCAGTAGGATTTGATTCGGCATAAGCATTTTCCATGTATTTCTTTAAAATTGGTTCTTCTTTAGTTCTTTGTAAGTTTTCTTCTTCAAATCATCTAGCGCTGATTAAGTATGACCTGTAACAAAGGTAATAATATTGCAGGATTTGCTCTGAAGGAAAGAAGAAAGTTTAAGACGGAAACATCAAAATATGGAGAGAATCGGTTTCTGTTATCAGATGATCAATACGCCATATTCAATGGGTCTGAATACGCCGTATTAATCTTTTGAACGATATACGCCTTTGTATTTGAATAGAAGTTGGATAAGCTGTATCCAATGGAAGTGGGATATGCGTATCATGTTATTTCGCACCAGGAATAGTGTATTCGAAAACAATTAAACACATAAACAACTAAACTAATAATCAATTAAACAAACAAATATACAAGCAGATATACAAAATTATACACTAATCTAAATTACACTAATTCTAAGGGTTAGATTAATCTAATGTAAAAAACTAAAATATCAAATAAAATAAGATTAAATTTTTCAATCGCCCGGCAGCAGGCACAAAAACTTGAGGTGTCTTTGTGTGGTTGTAAATTTATGTTTCAAGTTTTAATTTTATTTTTCCCGACTTTACCAAAATTACATACTTTAAAGGGCAGTGTACGCGGTCGATTGGGAGTTTCGGGGGTAAGTAGGGTGTCCGATCACTAGAGCGAGAAGAACAATCTTTCAATTATTATTATCTTTGGTTATTAAACTAGTTATTCTATTCTATGTTAAAATATTGCTAAACCTATGTTAATCCTAAATCTAATGGATAGGGGGGGGTTTTTAGCTTGAGAGGATGGCACAAGGGTTTTGTGGGTGACTAAAATTCAACATAAGACACTAAAAAATACCGCAAGCAAATTAAACAGAAGATAAAAAAGGGGTCTAGCCAAATATAAGAAAATGTATTAACCATTATTAATCCAATCAGAACGTTGGTTTGTTTATTTAGTGCAATGATTGACTTATTTCGAGGCGGCATATCATTCTTAAAGACTTGGGCGCTGGTACTTCTTCCTAAAGACTAGATATGAAGAACATGTCTGTCACAATGTAAACGTGTCCACATTAAAACACATCCTTATTTGCTTGATTATAAGTATTTAGGGAATTAAAGCAATGGTGATTTGTTAACCTAGCTCTAGAGATTTACTCGCTTACTGCTTAAGGCTATTCATACACTAGTAGTCCACTAACCAAATCTTTACTAATTAATTGAGAAAGTACTCGTTGATCCCAAGGGACACCTGTCGGTCCAACTAGCTCCGCAATCTAAGGGCAAAGATAGGTTATTATTTGTGATCCTATTGTCTAGATGTATAAATCACTATATTGGAGAGCCATTCCCGACTCTTGAATTACTTGGTCTGTATCATACGATTCAGTTGAATGAGTAAGTCGCATTACAAAGACGTTGAACAAATCTAAACTAATAAAAATAAAACTAGAAATCGACATTAAATTAAGCTATGATGTTAAACAAACCAAACATTTAGATCTTCATAATAATGGCTAATACCCGAATGGTTATTGACTTCAAGCGTCATAATCAATACCTAAAATTAATTATTAAGCCAAGGGTAAACTAAACGACTAAACGAATGATACCAAAAACTGAACTTGATTACTAAGGAGTATAGGAGGGGGGAAATTACAAGTTGTTTCCTATGGACAATTATTTCGTTGCATGACTCTTCTGCTCTTCTTCTCTTCTGAAAATCGACTTTAAGGTTTAGGTATCGAAAATATGATTTAGCACACTGAAAAACCCGGTTTGGTTTTAGTTTTTTCTATTTTTATAAGGTCTAGAATAAGGTTCGATAGGGCAGTATTGACTTTGTGGCAATATGGTTATGGGGGTTTCTTGGAGTAACGAACTCGTTTGATATCTTCCAGATATAATTCACATTCTATTATCTTGATACGGCGTATTGGTCTTCCTGGAGTATGGGTATTGGGATCTTGTTTCCTTGTGGTCTTTTGTGAAGTGCAGACACATATATGCCGTATCTTCTTTCATGGATACGGCGTATTGGATGTCAGAATAGTAAAAACATGGATTCAAGGTAGTTCAATAGGGTTTTGAGGCCCTAAAAATGACCTATGAAGCTGCTACAAGAGCTAGGGTTTGTCTCCTAAAAGTTATACAAAGTTACACACAAAAGTTACACACTAAAACCCTAAAATTAGTTTTGTATATATAGACATATCGACGTGACAGCGTCGCTTGATGCTTCTGACGCCGTCGCTACGTAGATGGTTTTAGATTCACTTTAAGTCGGATACGTTGTGACATCGTTGCCAATATCTAGACATCGTCGCCAGATAGATCACAATGGCGTCGCTTTATGCTTGCGACGCCGTCTCCAAGCTCTGAGAACAATACTTCTTGGTGAATCTTGGTGCAAGTCTGTAATCTCGTCCGTTTCTTCTCTAAATGAGCCAAGTCACGTGTATTTCCTCCAAATTCTATCCAAGTGCTAAAAACCTGAAAACAAACAATTAAGCACATAATCTGGGCATACTTGCATGATTTAAGGGGTTAAATAACCCCGAAATAGTGTATAAAATGACACCTCATCAGACCAATAGTAAGATCTTGTGGGAGCACATAACCAAGACGTTTTAGTTTCTCTACATAACCCTTCATCTTAATGACATATGGGCCAACTGGCTTTCCCTCTTCTTATTTGTAAGCATGGAAAGTTTGGATTAGGTCAAACCGCTCTACTTCAGCTTGTTTCTCAAACATAGATTTAAGCTCCTGAAGCATTTCATAAGGTGAGGTGTTTTCAAACTGTCTATGTGGTTCGGGAGTCATACTTCCAAGCATAAGACAAGCAACCTCATTATGAGCATCATAAACTGCATTCCACTGCGCAAGTACTTGAGCTGCGGAATCGGCAGCAGGAGCAGGGGAAATAGGTTATTAAATGACAGGCAGTTTATTTTCAACTTTCAAGACCAGCTTAAGTGATCAAAACCAATCATTAAAATTTGAATCAGAAAGTTTTTCTCTTTCATACATCAACCTGAAAGCCGAATGGTTTATGTTTAAATAGGTAGTGCCATCTACAAAACATATTAAGTTTAAGATTTTAGTATTTTCGATAATACTCCTTGAAGAAAATTAACTACCCATGTTTAAATATATAAACAATTAATTTTCTCAGGTCTAGGATCCAACTTGACATACCACCATCACATCAGTTGATCTGCTAGCAATGGTGTATTCAAAAGGCAATTGACGATAAGCATGTTTTATCCTATCTATGCCTCGAGCATAAGGTCTTACCAGCTTACCTTGATTAAGCCGTCCAATCAAGAACTATGATTATGTAACACCAATGTCTCACGAAAAGTGTATAATCACCTTGGGTTTGCAATCTACATACATCTCACGTGATGTAAAAGGCAAATGCAAGTGTTCTTACAAATTGGATGGAAAAACTTATTTAAAAGTGTATTTACATTTGTCGTGGCAAATATGTACGAAGAAGCATGCATACATCTTCGTATCATAAATTTAAATAAAAACTTTACTCAATTAAGTTATTTATTACGGTATCATTTATTTTTTATGCATCTCATGTATAAATAGTTTTACCTTTAAAAAATTGATGATTCAACATGTTTTCAAATCTAAAGATCGAATTCTTATTTTATCGCGGGAAAATATTAAAAAATGATTAAAACCCATTCAAACCCTAGACCATTCGCGCTTCCTAGATAATTGCAAGATATCAGGGATTTATAAAGTATAAAAACCTCAAACCCTTGGGGATATGCCTTGCAACTAAATAGTATTTACAAATTTTGTCATTGATAAAATTTAAATCTATGGAAACTAGAGAGGGGTTGAATAGTGTTAGCCGTGTTTTTATATAAAGTGATGGTCACTAATATTTCCGAGCCTTGTATAGGAAAACGTAGTTTATAGGGATTCATTTTAAGCTAATTGGGCCTTGATATCAGGCTAAAGCCCATGTAGAAAGCCCTTTAGGCATAGACGACCCAATAAGGGTTCAATATCTCTTAGTAGTATAAATACAACCCTCCTAGCATGTTAGGAGGATGTTGCTTGTGACAACCGTGACTTGAACAGGTTAGTCAAACCGTTAGAGTTGACTAAAGTATAATTACGTGTTATAATTATGTGCTTATGTGATCTTATATGAGTATTTGATAACAATCCGTGATGCGTGTTCATCTATTAGTGATTGAGTTGTGGTTTTGGTGGCTATTTCATTTCGTTCACATTTTGTGTCATCGGAAATGATAGCGTGATTTTATGTGTTATCGTGTAATTTGGTGAATGATTGATATATGAGCGTAAGAGTTTATAATATATTCCTAGTAGCGATTTAAGTCTAGTATTTAAATTAATTAAGCTTTAGTATTTCTAATTTAAGAAAGTAATTTATAAAATGAAATTTATAAATAGTAAGTTTAAAACTAGTTTTTACTTAAAAGGTTTGCAAAATTAATAAATGGTTTTTTTATAAAAATAAGAAAATAAGGGGGTAAATATGTATTTAATAATAATTAAAAATATATATATATATATATA
>BQNB010143655.1:0-16965 GCA_026074375.1 Tanacetum coccineum | reverse complement strand
TCTTACTTACATTATCATACTTTACCAAATACAAAGCACATACTTACTCGCACGCCGGAGGTGATTCACAGGGACACCCCTGCACTTCACTTAACGTAGTGTTTTCATTTGTGTTGACATAGCTTATTCAAGACTTGGATACTCAACAATCACCCAAAGTATTCTTCGATCTCATCGTAGCCTGATCGTGCCCATATTTGCACAATCAGGAATAAATCGACAATCTCAAGGACTTTCTCAATGTGTACGTTCGCATCTTCATGATCTGAACCACTGAAGGTGTTGTCTCGTAGTTCCTTAAGAAATTGGCCTTTTAGTTCAAAGTGATCTTTGTCATCGATTTTAGGCCTAGCAATTCTTGATCCATAGTCAGCTCGGGTTTTGCTCATGTATTGTTCCATGGTTTCTGCCATTATTTTCGCAACTTCTTCCTCGGAATATTCTTCTAAATCATAGAATAGATAGAATTTAGACGATCTTACTTCGTCAAGACTTAGTGCCTTAAAAAGATTCCTAGATGATCAAAATTCTTGTTCTGGATCTTTGAAGGGTGTAAATAGTTCCTTTGTTTAACTCCTTGTCATGCACTACCTGAAACAAGGGATAAACAATTAGTAGGATAGGCTCGGAAGAAAGAAAATACAGATATACAAAAATCAAATGCGAAAAAATCAAATGCGAAATTATAAAAGCTTCTGTTACTATTACAGAAGGATCAATACGCCGTATTTCAATTCAATTTGGAAAATGCCGTCTTAATCTGTTGAACGAATAACGCTGTAGTGGGACACGAAAGTTGGATACGCCTAATCCAATGAAGTGGATATGCCGTATCAGTTATCAACCATAACAGTGTATTAGAAAACAATTAAACACACGAACAACTAAACTAATAAACAATTAAACAAACAAATATACAAGCAAATATACAGAATTATACCGTAATCTATATTACACTAATCCTAAGGGTTAGATTAATCTAATGTTAAAAACTAAAATATTAAATAAAAATCAAGATTCAAGTTTTCACTCCCCGGCAGCAGCGCCAAAAAACTTGATGTGTCGTTGTGAGGTTGTAATTTATGTTTCAAGTTTTAAATTTATATTTTGCCGACTTTACCAAAAACAACACTTTAACGGGCAGTGTACCCGGTCAGATTGGGAGTTTCATGGTAAGTATGGTGTCGATCACTAAGAGCGAGAAACAATCTTTCAAATTATTAATATTTTGGTTATCTAAACTAAGTTAATTCTATTCTATGGAAAACCTATGATAAACCTATATTAATCCTAATTCTAACGGATAAGGGGGGTTTCAACCTGAAAGACTGGCACGGGTTTTATGGTGACTTAAATCAATTCAAGACACGATAACACACGCAAGTAAATTAACAAAAGATAAAAGAGCGATCTAGCCAAATGTAAGAAAACTGTATTAGCTATGATTAATCCAATTAGAACGTTGGTTTGTTTATCTAGTGCAATGATTACTTAAGACTTAGGCATTACTTCTTCCTAAGACCTACATACGAAGAATTTTGTCACAATGAAACGTATCCACGTAAAGTACCTTATTTGCTGATTATAATCTATTTTAGAGATTAAAGCAAAGGTGATCTTATTAAACCCTAGCTCATAGAGACTTTACCTACTTACTGCTTAAAGGCAATTCATACACTAGTAGTCCACTAACCAAGTCTTTACTAATTAATTAAGAACATACTCGTTGATCTCAAGGGTCACCTGTCGGTCCAACTAAGCTCGCAATCTAAAGGCAAAGATAGGTTATTATTTATGATCCTATTAGTCTAGATGTATAAATTACTATATGGAGAGCCATCCTGGCATCTAGATTACTTGGTGTGTATCACTAGATCTAGTTGAATGATAGGTCGCATACAAAAGCATGTAAAGAAGTATAAACTGATAAACATAAACAAGTAATCAACAATAAATTAAGCAATCTATATAAACAAAACCAAACATTCAAATCTTTATAATAATGGCTAATACTCAAAGGTATTAGCCTTCAAACATCATAATCAATACAAGAGTAATAATTTATCCAAGGTAAACTAATTGAACTAACAAATGATACCAAAAACTAAACGATTACAAGAGTATAGGAGATTACAAGTTGTTTCCTATGGAATTAATTACGTTGCAAGACCTCTTCTGTTCTTCTTCTCTTATGAAAATCGACTTTTATGATTTAGGTATCGAAAATATGATTTAGCACACTAAAAACCCGTTTTTAGGTTTTCTATTTACAAGGTCTCGAATTTGGTTGATACGACGTATTGACTGAGGTCAATACGGCGTATCGGTTGGAGTAGGGACCACGGTTGATATCTTCCAGAATATTTTATTACCATAACTTGAATACTGCGTATAGATTCCTCTGGATACAGCGTATTAATCCTTGATCCTTTGTGGTCTTTAGTGAAGTGCAGACACAGATACGCCGTATCTTTCTTGATGGATATGGCGTATTGGATGTCAGAACAGTAATCTTCATATTTCTTCGTTTAAGCTCCAGAATGCTGCCTTTTTGCCAATCTTTGCCAAGTACTCCATAATTACTGCAATTCTCAAATACAAACGATTAAGTAATAATTCTTTGCAATAATTATACAAAATGGGTTATTTACATGGGATAAATGATGCTATAAAAGTAACGTTATTTGATGTCATCAAATATCCCCCCACTTGAATCCTACTTGTCCTCAAGTAGCCTTTAGAAGTTCATAAAAATGTATCCCTAAGGATTTTTTCTGTTTAAGAATTTATTTGATCTATTACAAGTACACAACCAAACACCTCACAAAATAGATAGATGAAAACACTCAAATCACTCAACTAATCTATGTGGTAACATGTAACTAATTCGCTCGATTGCTCGGTCATGACGAGTATTCTATCATAGGCTTGGCAAGGATACACATCTCCACCACTAGAGCTAAGGAGTAACAAGTTTATAAAGGCAAAATGAGTTTTTATTATAAGGCTTAGGGTTGATCATTCTACAATCTTTCACCAAAAGTACCACACCAACAAGGCAGCTGAATCACACATACATGGCCATAATGACGGAATAAACATGTTTGTTCGATCACATCCTCATTCGAGTTTAACCAAGAGTTAGGATTAAGAATGATATAGGGTATGGATCTTTTAACTTTCACCAAAAGTAATAAACTAACAAGGCAGCTGAATTACGCATACATGGCCGTAACGACAAAATAGACATGCATGACTCGATCACATCCTCATTCGAGTAAAACCTAAGGTTAATGATTAGGAAAGGGAAATAAATTGTTGTTAAAAAAATTATGAAACAAATAGATTAAGCCCAAACAGATAAGTACAAGTTGCTAGACACTTTTTCCTGACCGTTACCATGAAAAGACACAACTATTTACACACGTCTTGATCATAGATCAAAAACAACAACCTAAGTTGGCGTTCCCGTTACAGTCAACTTCCCAATCATCCCATACTATACATACTTTTACAAGACATGTGGCGATATCTACCACTTTATACAAAACTTTACATCGTTGACTTATAAGATGTATTAATGAATAATCGATCCTTGATATAATTCCTTCGCTTTAAGCTTTTGCGAAATGATTATCTTCAAACTTTCCTCCTTTTTTGTTGCGATTTTTCTAATTTTTTCAATTTTTTCATATACTAAACTACAAAACTCGGTGTAATTTCACCATCTCCACGATCATAATAACTCCGGATAATTCCTTCGATAATTCTTCATTCTTCAGACGTACCAATAATTGTGATGGTAGTAAAAATACATGAGTTTTGACTACTTTATACATTCCCATTTGCAATGTGCAAATTTCTTCCCAACCGTACCAAAGATAGAAAATTGACACAAGACTCGGGAAATACATACTTTACACTTTAAGCAACAAGCAATTGATAAATGGACTCAATCTAACAGGGTAGGCTAAGGTTTAACGAAACAAATAGTTGGTGTTATTCCTAAAGGATTTGCTCTATTGGTTTTTCTAGGGGTATCTTACTCTTAAGATGAGAGTAAACAAAGGGTTTATACGAGATTTAACTAACCAGTGTAGTTAGTTGACAAAACAATATGTATAGGCTTTTTGGTTGTAATCCTAGAAATTTACCAATTTAAACAAGTTACTCCATCTAAATCCATTGTACTCATTATTGTGGTCTCGAATAGATATACCAAGCCAAGTTCTAAAGTCTACAACATCACGGCACACTCATATTTTTGTAGAATTTGGGTAAACATTTAGAAACAGATAAGGTTAAATCCTCACAATAGCTAATAAGGGTTATTGTGTGCAGGTTATGTAACAAGTAATTTCACAAAAGTATGCATGAAATTTTTTTAATTTAAGCATTTTAGTGTGAAAAATAGGACAAGTATACATTCTAATTCCCATCCCCCCCACTTGAATTATACAACGTCCTCGTTGTATAGATAAAACATTAAAAACAGGAATTAAAATAATTAGAATGAGAAGCTCCCCTGAAATTTTACTCGGTAGATTCTCTAAGTTGAATTTATGAGCAAGAATGTGTGTTATAAATGCGTCTGGATACCAGCATGACTACAATCACACATAGGATTCCAGATGATCAATACTTTACCAACTTTGTCGATTTCTTTTTAGCGAGGTCCTGTGCAAAATATAGGAAAAACATGTAAAATCCTATCTCGGTATCTATGGTTAATTATAAATAAACTAAATAATAAACTATTCAGGAGACCAATACGCTGTATCCATAAACTGAAATACGCTGTATTGAGAAACCTGTAAAAAGTATCTAAATGCGAGTCAGTCTGTTGAATACGCCGTATTATGAACATGAATACGCCGTATTGACAGAACTGACAATAATGTTTTAAAGTGCATAAAAATAAAGGACTGATAACGTCCAGACATTCAATACGCCGTATGGTATGGAGCGGATACGCCGGGAAGCACTTTTCTTTCAGCTAGTCTTTAAGTTAGACTTTTTCTTCCAACTTCTTCACTTGGTTCGCGTCACCTTCCATCCATTGTCCTTTTTCTGAAAATTTTCTTGGTAGATTTGAGACATACAATATTCGTTTCTTTCCCAAACATTATATTCACATCTTCGTATAGCAACGTATTCTTCTTTAGGTCCTAGTGAATATTTTATATCTTCAAACTTCTTGGCTTTGCATACCCTTTTATTAGGCTGCTCATCATTCTTATTGTCTTCTTTACACTTTATTTGTCTCAGCACATTCCCTTTTCCAATGTCATGTTCGTCATGGGCTTTAAAGAATGAATCAGTAGTAGTGTAGAGGGGATTTCCACAGTCAGATTCCTTCCATTCTTTATTATTTAAAATGCTGCTATCCATTCGTCTTTTATTATAACTTCCATTCATCCAAGAGTGGAATAATACCTTTTTAGTCCTTCCATCCATTTTCACATGGTTCTCGAATGATGAATTTACTCATGATATGAACTCAAGCGGATCAATCCCCCAGTTATCCCCTTCGTCCAACATTTCGTCTTCGCTATCGTGGGATTCGAGATAGAATTTACAAAAGAATTTCTCCACTAGCTCTTCCCAATTGGTAATTTTCCCTTCCCACTCATTTATCCACCATTGTCTTGCATCATCAGCTAGTGAGAGAGGAAAAAACTTCATTCGTAGTCGATGGGAGTCCACACCAGGAATTTTGATTAAATTAAGTAATTCAAGAACCTTGGCGATGTGGTCTGCCACGTCTTCATCAAACATTCCATGGTATGCATTATTTTTAATTCATTCAGAAATTCCTTGTTGAGTTCAATATTTATGTCATCATCGGAATTTGGTTTAGTAGGATTTGATTCAGCTTGAGCATTTTCCATGTATTTCTTTAAAATTGGTTCTGCCATAGTTCTTGCAGTATCTTCTTCAATCAACTAGCTCTGATAAGTATGATCTGCCACAAAGGTAAAGATATCAGCAGGATTTGCTCTGAAGAAAGATAGAAAATTAAGCACGGAAACCAAACACGGAAAATTTAAGCTTCGATCAATACGCCGTATTCAATGGATCTGAATACGTCGTATTAAACTTTTGAACGAATACGCTGTATTAGATAAGAAAGTTGGATACGCCATATCTAATGGAAGTCGATACGCCGTATCAGGTTATAGACCATAACAGTGTATTTAGAAAACAATTAATCTAAAAAACAATTGCACTAATAAGCAATTAAACAAACAAATATACAAGCAAATATACAGAATTATACACTAATCTATATTATACTAATCCTAAGGGTTAGATTAATCTAATGTTAAAAACCAAAATATCAAATAAAAATCAAGATTAAATTATCACTCCCCGGCAATGGCGCCAAAAACTTGAGGTGTCATTGTGTGGTTGTAATTTATGTTTCAAGTTTTAAATTTATATTTTGCCGACTTTACAAAAAACAACACTTTAACGGGCAGTGTACCCGGTCGATGGGAGTTTCGTGGTAAGTAGGGTGTTGATCACTAAGAGTGAGAAACAATCTTTCAATTTATTAATATTTTGGTTATCTAAACTAAGTTAATTCTATTCTATATTAAACCTATGCTAAACCTATGTTGATCCTAAATCTAATGGATAAGGGAGTTTTCAGCCTAAGAGACTGGCACGGGTTTTGTAGTGACTAAAATCAACTTAAGACACTAAAACACACGCAAGCAAATTAACAGAAGATAAAAGAGCGGTCTAGCCAAATATAAGAAAACTGTATTAACCATTATTAATCTAATTAGAACGTTGGTTTGTTTATTTAGTGTAATGATTACTTATCTCGAGGCGGCATATCATTCTTAAGACTTAGGCGGTACTTCTTCCTAAGACCTAGATACGAAGAATTCTATCACAATTAAATGTATCCGCATAAAGCATCCTTATTTGCTAATTATAATCTATCTTAGGGATTAAAGCAATGGTGATCTTGTTAAACCCTAGCTCATAGAGACTTTACCCACTTACTGCTTAAAGGCAATTCATACACTAGTAGTCCACTAACCAAGTCTTTACCAATTAATTGAGAACGTACTCGTTGATCCCAAGGGTCACCTGCCGGTCCAACTAAGCTCACAATCTAAGGGCAAAGATAGGTCGTTATTTGTGATCCTATTGGTCTAGATGTATAAATCACTATATGGAGAGCCATCCCGGCATCTAGATTACTTGGTCCGTATCACTAGATCCAGTTGAATGATAGGTCGCATACAAAAGCACGTAAACAAGTATAAACTGATAAACATAAACAAGCAATCAACGATAAATTAAGCAATCGAGATAAACAAACCAAACATTCAGATCTTTATAATAATGGCTAATACCCGAAGGTATTAGCCTTCAAACATCATAATCAATACAAGAGTAATAATTTAGCCAAGGTAAACTAACCGAGTTAACGAATGATACCAAAAACTGAACGATTACAAGAGTATAGGAGATTACAAGTTGTTTCCTATGGAATTAATTACGTTGCAAGACCTCTTTTGCTCTTCTTCTCTTTTGAAAATTGACTTTTATGGTTTAGGTATCGAAAATATGATTTAGCACACTGAAAACCCATTTTTAGGTTTTCTATTTATAAGGTCTGGAATTTGGTTAATACGGCGTATTGACTGAGGTCAATACGGCGTATCAGTGGTTTCTTGGAGTAGGGACCACGTTTGATATCTTCCATAATATTTTATTACCATAACTTGAATACGGCGTATAGATTCCTCTGGATACGGCGTATTGATCCTTGATCCTTTGTGGTCTTTAGTGAAGTGCAGGCACAGATACGTCATATCTTCCTTGATGGATACGGCGTATTGGATGTCAGAACAGTAATCTTCACATTTCTTCGTTTAAACTCTTGAATGCGTGCCTTTTTTTCCAATCTTCACCAAGTACTTCATAATTACTGCAATTCTCAAATACAATCGATTAAGTAACAATTATTTGCAATAATTATACAAAATGGGTTATTTACATGGGATAAATGATGCTATAAAAGTAACGTTATTTGATGTCATCACCTATGTAATCACCTCTTAGGGGGAGATTGTTAGAAACACTAAAAAATGTTGATTACATGGCCATTTATCAATGATTAATAGAATAGGGATTAACTAGTGCAAATAAGGAAGAACTACTATGTAATAACTACTTTATCCTCATTGCTTCCAAGTCCCTCCTTCCTACCTATAAAAGGAGGGATTAGGAAAGGAATTAGCGTGGTGATTTCTTTCTCTCTCTAACTAATATTCTCTTGTTTTCTCTTCTCTTCCTCTCCTCCTTACCCACACGTCTCACTCTCTCTCTAAAACTATATAGTGTAGCATATGTTTTGATATTCTTATCAGAAATCTTCATCAACACCAAAGCTCTAGTGAAGGCGACAAAACTATACATACTCATGCAAATCTATGAATGAGACATATATGATTTCTCAGTTACTTCACTCGAGAAAGCTGAAAAGTTAGATCAAAATTATGGTGTAATCTTTATGAACACCATTGCTTCAGCGAAGGCGACAAAACCACACATACTCATGCAAATCCATGAATGAGACATATGTGATTGCTCAGTTACTTCACCTAAGAAAGCTGAAGAATAAGATTTGGTCTAGGTGAAAACTAAACTAGAGAAAATATATCAGTTTTCTTGTTTAATTATTAATGTTCACCAATACCAGTGCTTTAGAAAAGGAGACAAAACCACCTATGCTCAATCAAATCTATGAGTGAGACACAAGTGATTGCTTAGTTACTTAACTCAAGTAAGCTAAAGGTTAATAGGCAAAAAACTGAACTGACACTTAACAAATAAAGTTTATGTTTAGTTTAGGTTTAAAAAGCTGTCCCCCTTTAGTTTTCATTTGAAGATTCAATTGAGGGTTCATGTTTGGATCCATCAATGTTCAACATACCTAGTTCACAAATCAATCTATTGAAAGGTGGTTCATTAAGGGGCTTGGTAAAGATATCATTAAGTTGATATTATGTGGGAATGAAATGTAATTCAATGTCCCCTTTTAGAATATGATCTCTAATAAAGTGATATCTGATATCAATATGCTTTATTCTTGAGTGCAGAACTGGATTGTTTGAAATTGAAATAGCAATTGTGTTATCACAAAATATAGGTACATTCTCATATATTATGTCATAGTCAGTGAGTTGACTTTTCATCCATAGTATATTGGCACAACATCCAGCAACAGCTACATATTCAGCTTCAGCTGAAGACATAGATATAGCCTGCTGCTTTTAGCACTCTAACACATAATTTTGCCTCCTAGCAATTGACAGGTACTTGAGGTGTTTTTCCTGTCCATGTTGCATCCAGCATAGTTAGAGTTAGAGTATCCCTTAAGCTTAAAACCTGAACACTTAGGGTACCAAATACCAGGACTAGGAGTACCTTTTTGGTAACTAAAAATTCTCTTTATTGCAATAAGGTGGGATCCGTTAGGCTTTGCTTGATATCTTACACAGAGACAAGTAGAGAATTGAATGTTAGGTCTGCTAGCAGTTAGGTACATAAGTGATCCAATCATACCTCTGTAGTGAGTCTCATTTACACCTTTTCCATTGAGATCAGGTCCTAAGTTATTAGGGGTACCATTGGTGTTTTCACTGATGAACCATTGATGTTATACTTCTTTAGCGAATCCTTAACATATTTTTCTTGATTGATTGAAATGCCTCTTTCAGTTTGTTTAATCTGAAATCTAAGGAAATATGTGAGGACACCCATCATGCTCATTTCATATTTTTGAGTCATCAGTTTTGCAAACTGTTTACATAATTTTGTGCTGGTAGACCGAAAAATAATATCATCAACATAGATTTGCACTAGAATCACATCAGTTTGAGATTTGTAGACAAATAATGTATTTTCTATCTTTCCTCTAACAAACTTGTATTCGGTGAGAAAGGTTGAGAGAGTTTCATACCATGCTCTTAGAGCTTGCTTAAGTCCATAAAGGGCTTTGTCCAAATTGCAAACATGGTTGGGGAACTCACTGCTCTCAAAACCTGAAGGTTGTTTAACATAAACTTCTTCTTTCAACTTTCCATTTAGGAAGGCACTTTTCATATCCATTTGATAAACAGTCAAGTTCATGTAAGTGGTAAAGGCAAAAAAATCTGATTGCTTCAAGTCTTGCAACTGGAGCAAAAGTTTCATCATAGTCTATGCCCTCTTGTTGATTGTAGCCTTAAGCTACAAGCCTTGCCTTGTTTTTTTATAACAATTCCAGTTTCATCCTTTTTATTTCTAAAAATTCATTTAGAGCCAATTATAGTTTTCCATGAGGTGCAGGAACCAATTTCCAGACTTTGAATCTGGAAAATTGATTTAGTTCCTCTTGCATGGTATCAACCCATCCAGGATGCTTAAGTGCTTCAGAATCCTTTTTAGGTTCTTCTTCAGATAGAAAATCTACAAAGAGACATTCATGAGCTGAAGCAACACAAAGTTCTTTGGCCATGGCCCTAGTAAGCATTCCAGCTTCTAGATTGCCAATTATATTGACCAGCTCAATATGTTTATCCTGAGACCATCTGTCTTGAGGAGCTGGAGAGGCCATTGATGGGATGGATAAAGAGGGACTAGGAATTGGAATTGTATTTGAAACTGAAGCATCCTCAGCTGAAGAGGATAAAGGTTCAGAGATCTGAACATCTTTAGTATTTTGGAGGTTATCAATGATATGATTATCATTTTTATGATTTAAATGCTTAGATTTGTCATCATTTAAGAATTCATTATCTTGATCAGGGTGATCATTTTGATCAGATGAACCATCAGTTTCAATGACAATAGGTTCAGGTCTTTCATAGGGTTCTATGAAAGATATGGCATTGCCATATACTTGTTACCTTTGAGAGGGTTCATATGGATGAAGATACTCATCAGGTGGGTATCTTTCAGATTCAATAATGGTGATGTTATCATCTGAAGGTTTTGTGAATTTGATAACATCAGTGCTTTCATCAAATGTGATGTGATAGGTTTCTTCAGTTTGTTATCTTTTGGTGTTGAAGACTCTAAAGGCTTTGGAAACAAGTGAGTATCCAAGGAAATAACAATCATCAACTTTTTTATCAAACCTCCGTAAATAATCTTTATGATTATGAATGTAAACTAGACATCTAAAGACATGAAGGAAGTCAATGTTTGGAATTCTCCCACGAAAGATTTCATAGGGAGTTTTGAGATGTCTTTTAACAATAGTGGACCTGTTTTGAGTATAGCATGCAGTAGCTACGACTTCAGTCCAGTATTGTTTTGAAAAGACAAATCCTAATAGCATTGTTCTTGCAGCTTCTGTGGGAGTTCTATTTTTCCTCTCAGCAACACCATTTTGTTCAGGTGTGTATGGAGAGGAAAAGTTTTGATAGATACCTCTTTCATCATAAAAGTTTACAAGAACGTTATTTCTAAATTCAGTACCATTGTCATTTTTGAATTATTTTACTTTGATGTCATTTTGATTTTCAACTCTTTTGATGAATGACATAATGGTTTCAGGTGCTTGACTTTTCTTCTTCAGGAAGTATACCCAAGTGTACCTTGAGTACTCATTAACAATGACAAGGGTATACTTATCATGATTAATGGACCTAGGGATTACAAGTCCAAATAAATCCATGTGAAGGAGATGAGGACATTTCTTGATAAAAGATGTCTATTTTATTTTGAAGCTGGCTCTATGATGCTTTCCCTTTTCACATGATGAACATGGTTTGTCCATTGAGTAGATAAGTGAGGGAAGACCAATAAAAAGATTTTGTTTTGCCATCTGGTTGATTGTAAGTTTAGATTAGTAAGTCTTTTGTGCCAAAGCCAGTTGAGATATTCAGTGGCTTTGGCAAAGAAATAAGACTTTTGTGCAGAAGATGTCATGTCAAGAACATGTACATCTCTTACTCTTAGAGCAATCATAACAATTTCTTTGTTAGAGTTTAGATTGTTCCTCTTTTCTCATCAAACCGAACAATATATTTAGCATCACATAGTTGGTTGATGCTAACTAAATTGTATTTGAAACCATTTACAAATGCTACTTTTATGAAAACTATACCATTACATTTAATAGAACCATATCCTTTTGTGATGCATGTTGAGTCATCTCCAAACACCACCTTGGATCCTGGTTATTCCACATATTTGTGTAGATAACTTTTGACACCAGTCATATGCCTTGAGCATCTACTGTCCAAGTACCAGATGGGATTCCTAATGTCACAGTGCATAAATAAGTTCAGAATGGTTAGTTTTGCCTAGAAACCCACCTTTTAGTGAGAGTCTTAGATCTTGTAGCATTTGATGACTTGGATTGGAATGTTTTAGTTTTCTTAGCTTGAAGTGCTTTACCCCTTCTAAACCACTCAATGTCATTGTGATTAGATGTGGTATGAACTGTACTACCACAAGTTTCACAACTTTTGATGAGATGTTGAGGGTTCCTTGGTTTGATTCATCTTCTTAGAGAAATGACCTTGTTATGACCATATGTATCATGATCATAGCTTCCACAGATATCACATATGGGATAGTTTACACAATCATCAAATAGATGATCATTGAACCCATAGTGTATGCAAGGAAAGAGGGGTTTTGAAGGTCTTGAGGTTTTAGATCTTTGAAGAAGATCCACCTTGATTTTTGAGATGCTGAGTCATGTTCAGAGTGGACATATATTCAGCATGATCACAAGTTCTGTGATCATTTCTCTTACATTTCTTACAAAACAAAACTTTGTAGCAATTCTCAGAGAGATGATTGTTCAATCCATAAAGTTCACAATTCTTTTTGAATTGAGTTTTGTATTTGTTTTGAAGTGCATTTTAGGGAACTTGTTGCGGTTTGTTATTTCTGGAGTAAGGTGACTGGTTCTTGCTAATTTGTAATTTTAGATCTTTTAGTTCTTTCATTACAATAGACAGAGAGTCATCTTTAGATTTCACATTCTTCAGTTTACCAGTAGGAGCTAAATTATTCTTTAAAGCTGAATCATTTTTGTTACCCTTAGCAGGAGCTGAGGATGGTTCATTTATGATCACTCCTTTTGAGGATTCATCTTTGAATGTGGAATTTGACTTCAAAATTGATTTGATAGTTTTTGGCCCAAAAATAGGTTCAGCACTAGCTAATTTCTCTAGTGGAGGAAGAGTGGTGCTACAAACTGAAGATTCATCAGCTAAATTAAACTCAGTGGCTGAAGAGTCAGTAATAACAACTAAAGGATCGGTTATTTTTACTTGTGACTCAGCTAGAAGGATTCTACCAGTGTCATGGTTTGGCAAAGTGAATCCTTTAACTTTAGATAGCCATGGTCGTTCAACACCTGGAATGGATACTTTTGTGTCTTAAGCTGAAGATTTAACAAAGACCAAGTATGTTAGCCCAGAACTGGAGGGATCTTCAATGAGTTGATCAAGTCCCAAAATTCTTTTCTTTTGAGAGGGAATTTGTTCACTGATACACTGATTTACTTTGTTAGAACTGTTTAGCCATGTTTCAGTGATTGTTGTTAGCTCTTTCAGTTCTTTTCTTAAGCTTTTATTCTCTTTGAGAATTTCAGTGTTTATATGCTACATAGTAAGAAAATCAAGTTTTGCTTGTTTTAATACTAACAGTTTTTCTTTGCATGTGTTCAGTTCTTGAACAAGATCTCTATGTTTTAATACAAGATTGTTTCTTTGTTCTTTAACATAGTTAAAATCAATACACAAATAATCAAGAAAATGTTTTCTTTCATCATTATCTTTCATATCAAGAAGAGTATGTACCTTTCTCATAGAGATCTTCACCCATTCGATATTCCTGGCACTTTCTTTTCCCACATTAGTGCTTTCTTCATTAGCCAGTGCCATAAGAACTTTTACTTCGGTCATCTTATTGTCATCAAAGGACACATCTTCTTCATCCTATTCATAGGCTTCAGCAACAAGACCTTTGTTCTTGACCATTGATGATTTTGATGAAGTACCATAACTAAGGAGGGCTGGTTTAGCCTTGACTTTGTTGTACTTTGCTTCAAAGTCTTTGTTGGGCCTTAGTTCTGGTTTCTGCTGAGAGGGACTGAAAATAATAGTATGAGGTTTTTGAAAAGGTGATGAGTAAGAAAGAACTGAAGTCTTAGAAAAATAGTCTCTAGCAAAGTAACCTCTTCTACAACATTTGTGACAAACAGTATCATCAGTTGCTTTTGCACTACTGAACCTTTGAGATCCTTTTTTGAAGAATCTTTTAGATTTCGCTAAAAGATCTCTTTCTTGATACTCTTCTTCAAGGTCATTTAAGTACTCCTGACTGCTTCTTGTGTCCTCTTCATTATCAGGACTATCTTGAAAGTCATGAATAATAGAGATTGAAAAGAAGGCAGTTGACAAAGGAGTTGCAGTGACAAGAAATTTTTTCATATTTGAGTTTACCAAATAGAGAAGCAAGTTCAGATTCTTTCACATGATTTGTGTTTCTAAGACTTTGATAGAAACTTATCCACTTCTTTGGTAACCCATTTATAAAACCAGTATTTATTTCAAGCTTTGAGAGTTTGATGCCATCGTTTACTAACTCATTCATCAAAGCTTTGTATCTGGTGAAATTTTATGTTAGAGTTTCACCTTCTTTATATGTGAAGGTGTTGTAACACGGCTTTAGGTCTATGACCCTACTTTCTTTCACATCAGAGGGGTCCTCATGATATAGTATCAGGTCATCCCAGGTAGATTTAGACATCAAACAGTTTATGACAGAGTTTATTTTGTCATCTAGAAGGACAGACAGGATGAGACTTTTAAGTCGCGGATCTAAGTTAGCAGCCTTTCTCTCATCACCTGTCCATTATCCTTCTGGTTTCCTTTTCAAACACCCCTATTTTTACAACGCAACGGAATACAATCATGGGGTGCTAATTCATAGTCACAAGGTATAAGATATAAAGAACGACTCTAAATGAGACATTTTGAAAAGTTGTAATCCATTCGATAAATATTAAAATCAGAGTTTAACAAAACATAAGTAATAACTTATTTTAATAGCGAGGTCCCAACATCGAACCATACATAAAAAAATTTATAAAATTTCATCGAATGGATCATAATCCAAATCTTCACAAAACCTTCGTGCGACTCTAAGTAAGCAAGTATGAGCATACATCTTATGGATCTGAGATAAAACAGGCTAAAAAGTCAACAATAATGTTGAGTGAATCCATAGAGTTTATAAGTAATAAATGTAGAACACAAGTATAGTTCATCGAGCGGCATTGTAACACATACAAGTCATGTATAAATTTGTATTGCATCGAGCTCATGACACCGAACCTTAACAGAGATAATATAAAATTTGCCCATGAGAAGGTAATTTATTGCCATATACCTTGATTCTCAATACAATGCGTCCATTGACAGGGTAATCCGATGTTACATACCCAGACGGGGTTGGTCAAACCCAATAGATCTATTTACTTGTACTAGCGTTTACCATGAAAGTTAATTAACAGTTCATGAAATTAGGGACTTTTCGACAAAAAGGTACTCAATGTCAATAATTCACGCATTCAGGTCCAGCATACCAAGTAAATCACTTGTGTTCAATTTTCAAAAACTAGCATGTATCTCCCTCGCGGGGTTTATAAAATAATTAAGTAAGTAAAGGCGAGCCTACAAACTCACCTTAAGCAAAAAGATCAGAGAATGATAAAATCTTGAACGAACAAAAACCTCTAAGTACTACCTAAAAGATATGGCATAACTTAGAATAATAAAATAGTATCCAATACGTAAAAATAAACGAGTGCTTATAAGATGTGTTTCCAAAATGAACATGGCATTACACTAAAGTTTTTCAAAGTAAAATTTACTCAAATTTTGATGTCCAACGTGATATTATATGTATTAAGACATGTAATCAATTTCCCTTTTATCATCCTAGCTTATTAACGTTTTTACTTCCCTTTACAAGTTTTAACAATACATAAATCTCAAATTCTGAATTTACCCCAACATTACAAGTCTCTAATTCTTAATCCGTAATTGCTAAAAATGTGACGTTTTTGCCTACGGAAAGAATTTGAATCTATTTTCCAGATATGTAGGCCCCATTACCCAAAAAGTTTTATACCCTAGGTGAAATTACTATTTTACCCTAACTATCAAAGCCGTGATTTCACTGAATTTTACCTCTTCACGAAAATAGCCATAATTTAAAATATATATAGGTTATTGATGTGAAGTCTGTGGAAGGTGATAGCCCTAAGTGTCCTCTACAGGTAGCATCTTTGCATTTTAAAAAGTTAGAAAAAAATCTGGAGTTATACTTCTTTTCCCAACAGTATGCAGAATTGAACTAGTTTTACTAAAATGGCGATAACTCACTCATCCGGAGGAGTTACGGACCCATCCGAATCGCCACATATACCTTAAACATATATCTATATTTCTATCATTTTTCCTAGGTGACTTACGACAAAAATAATTCGTAATTAACCCATTTTGCTACTGGTCTAAAAACAATCCCATAAACTCTTTACAAAACCAATCTAAACACTATTTTTACACCATCAAAACACCACGCAATGCCACACTAATCATTCCACACTCTCAAGAACATCAAAAATACAACTTTCACAGAACCTATGTCAAAATATTTTATTTTTTTTGGGTAAAAGGGACTCAACCCCGGTAAAATATATTACACCAAAAAAGCGTTGAAGTACAATGGATATAGGTGAAATCCTATATCATAACCCGTTACATGGGCAACACACATGCACTACATAGTGCAACAATCATGCACACAACTGTGCGATAACTAACATAAGAATGACAAAACCACTATTATGACTACCATACTAAATTGAAAGAAATAACAAGCAAACTATAAGATTAGAATGATGCTCGTGCTTCCAACTTAGAC
>BQNB010143653.1:0-16965 GCA_026074375.1 Tanacetum coccineum | reverse complement strand
CTGCCTTTAGACTATCCTTATTATATATTTGATATTTTATTATATTATATATATTTTAAGGTGTAGTCTGAGCCGAGCCACCAAAATTACACAAGTCGTATGAAATAAGTTTCTGACATAAAACGTGCGAAATAAGTCATTATGCGAAATACGTTGTGCGATTTATGTTATTGTAATAAAGTGTGTGAAACATTACAGGTTGTGTATTCATGCGAAATAAGTCATTGTGCAAAACAAAACTCTACCCATTTTAATTAAGACGTGCGAAACATTACAAAGACATAAGTTGTGTGAAACATTACAAGGACTTAAGTTGTGTGAAACATTACAAGGACATAAACCGTGTGAAACATTACAACTCGTGTGAAACATTACAAACGTGTGAAACATTACAATTTTTAGCAAAAGTTATTTTCAACGGTATGTCTTAACTTTGTAAAATATCATGAAATACAAGCTATTTTCCCGGTTTTAGTTAAGATTTGTAAAATCCTATGAAATAACAATTGTTCATCACCTTCCACAAACAACTCTTTAACATAATCCTCCTTTATCACTGTTCGATCAATTTTCATCAATTCATAATCTAATCAAGATGTCTAACTGAACACATGATTATAGCTGGTGCTGATAACCATCCACCGATGTTTGAAATGTCAATGTACAATTCTTGGCAAAGTCGTATATTGTTTTACATCAAAGGTCAGAAAAACGGAAGAATGTTGCTTCAATCTTTTGAGGAAGGACTACTTGTTTATCCTACTATTAAATAAAATAGAGCTACAAGACCTAAGACATATGCAGAACTATCGGAAGCAGAAAAACTTCAAGATGATTTTGATCTTTCTGCAATGAACATTGTTCTTCAAGGTCTTTCGCCGAATATCTATGCTCTTGTTAACCATAACAAAAATGCTAAAGAAATTTAGGATAGAGTGAAATTGCTTATGCAAGGTACTGAACTCTCATATCAAGAATGTGAGTGCATGTTGTACAATGACTTTGATAAGTTTGCTTCCATCAAGGGTGAAACACTTTATGAGTATTATATGAGGTTTGCTCAACTAATGAATGACCTCCATTGGAATGATAATGCAGCAAGTACAAGTTAATACCAAATTTCTGAACGGTCTTTCACATGAATGGAGCAAGTTTGTGACAGACGTCAAGTTAGCCAAGAGTATGTATACTACCAACTATGATCAGTTGTATGCTTATCTGAGTCAATATGAAGCACATGCCCTTTAAGTTTGTTTAACAAAAGAGAGGTATCCATATCCAATTGCATTTGCTGCTAACTATCAACAGATTTCTTCTTCAAACAATAATCAAGCTCCATATAGTACTCCACATTATCAGCAACAACTTTCACACACTCCTCCATAGGCTTACAATCATCAATCCTAATCCAATTGCATTTACTGCTAACTATCAGTAGATTTCTTCTTCAAACAATAATCAAGCTCCATACAATACTCCACATTATCAGCAACAACTTTCACACACTCCTCCATAGGCTTATAATCATCAGTCCTAATCGTAAACTTTTTAAGCATCTCCTCATCAATAAAAGTTCTAAGATCGAGTCATTCATTTACTCCTATTAAGTTCTTAACATGCATATCAATCATCTGCAATTACAAAACCATCACCAACACAGTTTCCTTAATTAGATTCATGACTTGCTGTAACATCATTTCTTCCTAGAGATGACCCGATTGCTAGCTTGAACAAAGCTATGGCATTTCTCAGTACAATAATTGCTTCATGATTTCCTTCCACCAACAACCAACTCAAAACATCTTCTAACCCAAGAAATCAAGCCACTGTTCAAGATGACAGAGTTATTGTTCAACAAGGTCAAGGAAGACAGGGTCAGGGTTATGTCAAGAATGCTTACGAAACCACAATCTTTCTATGATGACGCTCATAAACAAGCTCTAGGTTATCAAAATCTGTTCTATCTTAAGAAGGCTTAGAGGATTAAACCGACCTTGTATGAAGGTCATGTAATATGTAAAAACATAATGTGAATTCTGTGATTGATTTTGAAGAAACTGTTAATAATAAATGACGGGTAAAAACTAGTATTAAAACGAATCAGGAGGTATGGTTGGATTGAATAAATATGCAGCCATTTTATTAGAGAAAAGAGGTATAAGATAGGAAGAGTGTGCGTGTTAGAGAGAAAATACACACACTTACAATTTTATAAAAGTACGCTTCACCCCTCCATAAAAGTATGGAGGGGGTATTATAGTCCTGGTATCGACTAGCTAAACTAACCCGACATGACTATAAATGATAAATGTAATTCCGGATTAGTCAACATATTTTAGGGCTAACAATATTCCCCCAATAGGTGGACATACGGAATTACTTATAATGTTCCTAACAAGTACAATAACAACGTAATAAAGTCTTCCAAGGCACTTCCAAAGCTGTAGATGTCTTCTGAGTTCTTCTGGTCTTGAACCTTGTTTTCCAGCTTGGATCTCCATTATCTTTACTTGTTCTGGACCCATTGTAGTATGTATGAGTTACATTAACTTCCCCCCAATGCATGCAGTATGTTTTGAAAATCTTTCTTTGTAGACTCCTTTTTGACAAAGTTTCTGAATCAGCTCCCTCAAACCAACATCCCTATCTTGAGCAGATTCTGAAACTTTGATGTAGCTAAAACAATCTTCTATTTGTCATTGACGTGCACAATGGAATTTTGTAGAAGAAAAACTACACCAAATACTCCTGCTACTTGTCATTGGGTCTTGGTGAATATTCGTTCGGGGTACATGCGAGAAATCGGCAAGAATTCTCTTTACGTATGTAGAATACTTCACAAACCATACTAAGTTAAAGTAGTATACCCTACTTCCCCCTGGAAGTTGACATGGTAACCAAAGTACACATTTTCCCCCATGATGGTTTCGAACTCTCGGAAGCATCATTGTTGTGTACGCACATATACACGATAAGTTTATGTCTTAAGCACAAATCTTGAGATCCAAACGAATAATTACCCTCTTGACTTCACAAACCGTTGTAGGAGATGAAGCAAGAATCAAGAAAACTTGGTATAATCAAGGTCTTATATATGAATATCGTTGAAGAACTTTGAGAATTTTGCTTAGACTGTGAGGTACCATTTTCTTAGAATAGCACAATAATATCCCGTGAGAATTGTTGATTACATGCCAACCTTTGAACTCTCTGGCTAACTTACCATCCTCGTATTCTGTCAGCTATTCCGATATACCAAACTTGAAACTAAAGTAAAATTCTCCAAATTTATTACTTAAGCTTGCACTATTGTTGATTGAAGAACGGTGCAAGATTAAATCAATAAGTACTCTATACCCAAGCTTGCACTTATACTTTCTAACCCTTTGAAATTATCCACATCGACATCTGCGTGTGACACTGAGTACTATAACGTAACTCCTTTAAGTGATAGTAACCAGGTCTTCAACCAACCACCCTGACTGTTGGAAACTAAATAATCCAAGTCTCAATCATATTCCTTTTGTGCTTAAGCAAGTCATCAATCGATAGATTAGGTTTGAAGAAAAGGGGTAGAAAGTATAAGGAAGTCTCGATGATGAAATAAGTAGACGCCTTTATGAAATCTAACTTCAATCTCAAATAAGGGATACCAAATCAACTCTGTGATCACTTGTCATCGTAATTCGAATCGTTAGCCGATTGTCATTTATTGAAGTTTTTCAGGATCGTTTTAGCGTTATTTATGGTGTTTGTTGTGTTGTTAATCGTGGATGGTATTAAAGTGGGACAAATGTTATTTGTGAATTGTCGTCAATTAATAAACATTGTCTAGTTTAATTTGTCATGATAACGTTTTATACCTGGCTTAATAGTATAATTACTAGCCCATTTTGAGAATCTATAAAAAACTGGCCCAAGTGATTGATATAGGCAGGTTCAAATCCACCACAACCCTATACTGGTTCAGCCATAAATATATTCCATTCTCCTTTTAATTAGGGTATAACATAACCCTAATCATACACATTGTTTTATCCGCCTCCCACCTGCTCCTCTCTTCCAAATCTCTCATATCCTTATTATTAGTGTTTCAACTGCCCCTCATCACATGATAGTTCTTGCAATCAAATATGCTATAAACTGAATACCACACTCTCTTCTATTTTATTCAAGCAGATGTCTTCAAAAATCATCATAAGGGGGTCTTCGGTAAGGTGTAGGTTTTGGTATTTGATTTCTTGTGTTTTTATTAAAACAAAAATAAGGAAGGATCATGACAAAGTTGTTATAGATCTTTACCTTTCCAATTTCGTATATAAAAAAATAAGGTTTAACCTTCACATTGGATCGATGATGATTCTTTTTATTCCATGTGTTAAGTCTTATAAAGATCATGTCTTTTGATAAAACACGAAAATAAGGTAACTTGAGATCTTGATTTTAATTTTGTTTTCTTGTTCGAGTCATGATGTGTTTGTAGGAGATGGAGGATGTGTGACGAAGGTTTTAGATTACATCTAGATTTGTTGGATTTGATTGTAATTGGTATTGGATTTGTGATGATGATTGAGGCTGTGGTTGTTGGTTTATTGTTGTTGTTGTTATTGATGTTGTAGGTTGTGTCAAGTCTGTCTTTCATTTATTTATGTTCGGTTTAGACTCGGCTGAGTCACCCGGTTAACTCGGTAAATACCGAGTTAACTCGGTTTGGCTTTCTGCACTCGATCAACACACCGCTATCACAGTAGTTCAAAAAACACTGTCATTAAACCGCGATGCTTGTGACAAACCAAACTGTTACCTAAATAAACGGAGCCAAACTGTTATCAAGAAAACACCAAACTGTTGTCTGGTTTTAATTTGGGCAGAGTAACATTTAGATACGCCGTGAAATAGTTCAAACGGCTACAACCTGTTAACTAAACAGCTATTGGCAAAGTCAAACCTCTGCCTAGTATCAAACCGCTATGGTAGCGGTTTAACCAAACCGCTGTCGTAGTTTTTGTACTTTTTCCTGAAAAACTGGATCTGGTATTTATGTTTGCCAAACCGCCACCAAGAAAAATATTCAACCCCCATTTTGTTTCTTCTGTTAAAGTGTCTTGTAAGCAAAAAACTAAGCAATGTATAACCAGTTAAATTGACAAAACTTTTAAAAAGACAACAACATAACTGTTTTCGTGGTAGATTCTTAGAAGAAGAAGAATCGTTACCCATGAAACAGATTCTGTTAAACACAGAACCTATAAAAACACATCATGGTAACAACCTTGAACAACCTAGTAACATGATAACAAAAACAGCAAACAAACTTGACATAAAACGCCCCTAGTTTAGACTCTGATGCCAATTAAATGACGGGTAAAAACCATTATTAAAACGAATCAGGAGGTATGGTTGGATTGAATAAATATGTAGCCATTTTGTTAAAGAAAAGAGGTATAAGATGGGAAGAGTGTGTGTGCTAGAGAGAAAACACACACACTTACACTTTTACAAAAGTGAGCTTCACCCCTCCATGGAAGTATGGAGGGGGTATTTATAGTCTCGGTATCGACTAGCTAAACTAACCCGACACGACTATAAATGATAAATGTATTTCCGGATTAGTCAACATATTTTAGGGCTAATAGAAACTTTGTCATTAGCTTAAGAGAGTCGTGTAAAAATGATGGAAAAACAAAATGATCCAATTTCTAAAGATAAGAAAGTGAATATTTCTTCAATCAATTATGCTGAATTGAATAAATTAGCTAAAGATTTTGGAAAACATTTTGTTCCTCAAAAGGAATTGTCTGCAGAACAAGCGTTTTAGCTACGGCTTTCAAACCCAATTTTTGAACAACCCATTTTTCAACCTACACCTATTAGAACGAAAGCACCCAGTGTATTTCCAGAAGTAAGTTTGGTTAAGAAAAGTCTTAAAAAACTAAAAAATCATCTTGTCAGTTTTGACAAGGAGGTGAAGGTAAGGACAACTCCCGATGCAATAACTGAGGGAGTATGGGGTTTTGAACATACAAAAGGGGTTTTTATGACATATCTCATTCCATTTCTTAAATTGTTAAAAACTTTATTCAACAATTTTGATAAAGGTTTTAATCTTGAAATTAATGAAGTAAAAATGGTTTTTAACCAAATGGAAGTCAGAGTTGAATAATGTTCTGTCAACAAGAAATATTTTGATATTCAAAAGAAAGAACTTTATCTTGATAATGATAGACTCTTAGAGCACATTATTTGTCAAGATGTTGTGAATATTGTAATGCATGCTGACGATAAAACTGATAATGTGTTAACTACGCAAAATAATCTTCTTGATGATAATATTGCTCTTGATGTTTTAAAAATGGAAAATGATCGCTTAATGGAACTGCTTGTATCTATAGATCTTGTATATACTGCTGTTAATTTCTAGCTGCATTAACGATTATAAGAGTATGCAACAAAGTTATGTAGATGAATACTCTAAGAATTTAAAGCTCAAGGATGAGCTTGCCAAAATGAATGATATGGTAGAAAAATATGTTTATAATGAACTTTCCAAAACATGTTCTCGACTTGAGAAACAATGTATTTCATTAGAACTTAAGTTACAACATAATAAAGAGAGGTTTCAAAATAACATATCACCTAACAATTAAAATGCTCTTGAATTTCAGGAAGTTTTTCAAATTAGAGAATGGCAAGATCGGTTACAAGCCAAAGATGTCTCCATTGATAAGTTAAAGAAGCACATTGAAAACTTAAAAGGAAAAAGTGATGTTGAAAGTGCTAAAACTGTTAAAATAACCAATGTGATTCCTTCAAAAGTGTACACGTTAGATTTTCCACCACTTTGTCCTAGACTTAAGAACAATAGGGAAGCACACGTATATTACCTCAAGGTAACTCTAGAATATACTCATACACTTCATAATTTAGTTGAACATGCTAGGGCTATTCATCCTTTAGATAATGAGCTTAATTATGCCTGTCAGTATGTGCAACGAATTCTGAAGTTATTAGTATAAGTGTCACTTTCAGTAGTACCAAACATATAAACAATAAGTTAGTTATGGTTACACATTTAAACACAACTAGGAAAGTGAAGTTGGCTGAACCATGTAACACATCAAAAACCACAACACAACAACAGGTTAAATCACAACACAAACAGACCTCTAGCAATTATGTGTCAACTTCTACAGGAGTAAACAGTTCTACAGAAGCTTGTGGATCAACGCCTAGGAGCAATAAAAGGAATAATAAGATCTTGCAAACTTCTTGTAGCAACCAAGAGAAAAATAAAGTAGAAGACCATGATAGGATTGCCAAGTCTAGTCTAAATAAGAAGAATCATGTAATGAATCTGTTAAGCAGTTTGTGTCAAATTCGAATTTTAAACCTATCTGTGTTACCTACAGCGAATGTATGTTTGATAATGTTCATGATTCATGTGTTGTTGATTTTATTAATGATATGAATGTCATTGGTAAATCAAAACCTGTGAAAGCAAAGTCTGGTAGGAGCAATAAGAAGGAATGGAAACCAACTAGAAAAATATTTTCTAGTGTTGGTTATAGGTAGTTGCCTACAGGAAGGAATTTCACTATAGATGGAAACGCGTGCCATTTAACTAGGATTACCTCCAAACACGTAGTGCCTCATAAATTAAGGCTTTCCATAGGAGCACAAAAGTTGCAACAGTTGTTAGATTCAATGTTAAACCTAGCATCTTAGGACCTATGCCATCTAACATCAAGGAACCAAATAACACTTGGGGATCCAAATCTGTAATTTCTCTATCTTCTTCTCTTTTTGATTTTAGGCTGTCTAAATTATTCTTTGGTATTTGGACTTTGGATGCTCCAAGCATATGACCGGACATCGCTCTCAGCTCATCAACTTCATTAGCAAATTTTTAGGTATAGTTAGATTTGGAAACGATCAGATTGCAAAGATAATGGGTTATGGTGATTATCAGCTGGGAAATGTTACAATCTAAAGGGTATACTATGTTGAGGGTCGCAGACACAATTTGTTCTTTGTTGGACAATTTTGGTACTCTTAACCAGATAGCTAAACAAGGTCTTGCTAGAGGTATCCTAAGGCTAAAATTTGAGAAAGATCATCTTTGTTTGGCATGTTCACTAGGAAAGAGTAATAAGTCCTCTCATAAACCTAAAGCTGAAGACACTAATTAGGAGAAACTCTATCTTTTACATATGGATCTTTTTGGGCCTATGCGTGTGGAGAGCATTAATGGGAAAAAGTACATCTTGGTAATAGTAGATGATTACTCTCGGTTTACTTGGGTAAAGTTTTTTAGATCAAAGGATGAAGCTCTTGAAGTCATCATCAAAAGCTTGAAGCAAATACAAGTTCATATAAATGCAACTGTCCGAAATATCAAAACGGATAATGGAACTGAATTTGTGAATCACACTCTTCGTGAATATTATGAAAATGTCGGCATCTCACATCAAACATCTGTTTCATGCACTCAACAATGAAACGACATTGTCAAAAGACGGAACCGAACTTTACTGAAAGCTGCTCGCACCATGTTGATATTTTTAAAAGCTCAATTGTTTCTGTGGGCCGAAGCAGTCAATACTGCATGCTATACTCAAAACCGATCCCTTATACGTCTCCGATACAACAAAACTCCATATGAGCTGATGCATGAAAAGAAGACGGATTTATCTTATCTTCATGTCTTTGGTTCACTATGTTATCCGACCAATGATAGTGAGGATTTGGGTAAATTAAAAGCAAAGGCCAATATTGGTATTTTTGTTGGATACGATCCTATAAAGAAGGCTTTTCAAATCTATAACAAAAGAACCCATCTAATCATGGAAACAATTCATGTAACCTTTGATGCGGATCGTATTGACAGCAAATATGGCTTTTGGAAAAGTTCAGTTAATTCGGCGTCAATTTAATACTCTTGGAACATCAATGTTTTAGGACATCGTTCCAAACCTTCTCCTCAACCACCTAATGTCCCACCAACAAAGAGTGATTGGATCTCTGTTTCCTACCAATGTTTGATGAGTACTTTAACCCTCCACTACGTGTCGTTTCTCCATATCCAGTAGCAGCTGCTCCAAGAGTTATTGATCCAGCCGGTTCACCTTTGTCAACGTTAATTAATCAAGATACACCATCATCAAGTACTTCATAAACTCAAGAACAATCTCTAATCATCTTTCAAGATTTTGAAGAACCAGTACCATCTGCACATTTTGATGATCCATGTCATGAATCTCTTTATGAAATTTCTACCTCTCAAGAATCATCATCAAATGGGCAGTCTTCTTACCCTCTATTAGAAGTTATTTGTAAATTCACTAAGATTCATCCGTTAGCAAATGTGATTGGAACCCCCTCTAGACCAGTCTCTACTAGAAATCAACTCTAAACTAAAGCCATGTGGTGTTACTTTGATGCCTTTCTCACTTCTATTAAACCAAAGAATATCAAAGAAGCAATGCTCGAATCATCCTAGATTGAGGCTATGCTGGAAGAAATTTATGAATTCGAGAGACTAGAAGTCTGGGAATTAGTTCCTTGTACAGATCGAATAATGCTGATCAAATTAAAGTGGATCTTCAAAGTCAAGAAAGACAAATTTGGCAAGAATCTCAAAAACAAGGCTCGATTAGTTGCTAAAAGATACCGTTAAGAGGAGGGAATCGACTTCAATGAATCATTTTCACCCGTTGCCAGAATAGACGCCATACGTATCTTCATTGCCAATGTTGCCCACAAGAACATGACGATCTACCAGATGGATGTCAAAACGGCTTTCGTAAATGGTAAGCTTCTCGAAGAGGTCTATGTCTCTCAGCCAGAAGGATTTGCTGATCAGGACAACCCAACTCACGTGTACAAGCTCAAAAAGTCTCTTTTTGGTCTTAAACAAGCTCCACGTATGTGGTATGACATGTTGTCCAGTTTTCTACTATCTCAACAGTTTTCCAAGGGTGCAGTCGATCCAACTCTCTTCACCAGAAAAGCAGGCAATGACATATTATTGGTACAAATTTATGTCGATGATATAATATTTGCCTCTACCAATCCTACTATGTGTGATGAATTTGATAATGTGATGACCTCTAAGTTCAAGATGTCAATGATGGGAAAATTGTCTTTCTTTTTAGGACTTCAAATTTCTCAAAGTCCTAGAGGCATCTTCATAAACCAATCTAGATATGCTTCTGAAATAATTAAGAAATATGGTATGCTATCTAGTGATCCTGTTGACACCCCTATGGTGGACAAAAGCAAACTTGATGAGGATCTACAGAGGAAACCAGTTGATCCTATATATTACCGTGGAATGATCGGCTCCCTTCTGTATATTACATCAAGTAGACCAGACCTTGTATTTGATGTATGCATGTGTGCCCGGTATCAAGCAAAGCCTACCGAAAATCACATACATGCAGTCAAACGGATCTTTCGATACCTAAAAGGAACCATTAATATGAGTTTGTTAATCATCAAGGTACACATACTAACTTATTTCTTAACTCTCAAACATCACTCGTTCAAAGGGAATTGGCCTAAAACACCTTCATTTAGTCAAACCACTTTAAAATCAAATTAGGGTTCATAAAATTGAAAGTAGGTATTAAACCAAATTAAATTGGGGGGTTTTGCTTGTTAGGGTATCATGATCATGCGTCTGGAATGGTGTTTAATGTATCTAACTAGTTTAATGATATATGTCGATTCTTATGAATAAGAATCGCGCAAAACCTGCGTGTGTGTTTGAATGGTTGTGGGTTTGTGCTCAAAGACATGATATATGCTTTCTTATACCCTTGTAACATGCTTTTAGCCTCCCAGTATATCATTAGCTTGGTAACGATGCTCTTAGGTGCGAAAATTGAAAATATGGTATGTAGAATGCATGTGTTTCATATTAAATGTGTTGGGGAACTGTGTAGGGTTCTTAAGAATGCTTTCTAAGACTCCTAGATGCCTTATATAACAAATGATATGTGTTCTCCATTTGTTTGTGCTAGAAAATGACTTATAAGGCTTGAAATGTTGTTTAATCTTGATATATAATATTTTTGCTATGATCCTAAGTCACCTGTGATAGTTTGACTGTAAAGATTGGTGTTTAAAACATGTGTTTGCAAAAGTTAGTGTAATGAATGGTGTGCAACATGTTTTGTATCACTTGTGCGGAATATGTTTATGCATAACTTGTGTGAAATATGTTATGTTATAACCAAGCAAAATATGATGTGTCATGAGGATACGAAACATGTCATGCAGAATATGTTATAATAAAAGTGTGTGAAACATGTCATGTTCTAAAAGTTGTGCATAATATGTTAATACTTGTGTATGCGAAATATGTTTATGTAGAAACTGAGCGAAACATGTTATGATTTAAGTTGTGCGAAATATGTGTTACCTAAAGTGTACTGAATATGTTTTGTAATTTTTTGTGAGAAATATGTTCATTCAGACTGTGTACAAAACATGTAATTAACATAAACCATGCGAAATATGACAGGGGAATAAATTGTGCGAAATATGAAAAATTATGAAAAGAAACTCTGCCAAAATTTTCTAAATTTGTGCGAAACATGTCTGTTATCTTTTTCTTGCAACATTTGTTATTGATTGACTTTATGTCATTTAACCTCTAATTGAATGTTTGACTTAGGTTGACTTTGATGTGTCAATTAACTTAGACATTTGACTTTGACCATTGACCATAGTTGACCTTTGTCAATTAGTGTGTTAAATTAGACATAATTGCATGAAATTTAAACATAATCTTCATCTAAAATTCAATCACAGCATCAAGGACAACTAATTTAATCAATAATATAATAATTTGTTCTGTATATAAACTGTATTGGATAATTCTTAAGCAGAATCATGAATTAAGAGAAAATTCAACAAGCAGCACGTAAAGAGGTATGGGTTTCCAGAGCTGATAAAGTCAAGATTAGTTCCACCAACATAAGGATTGATCCTACTATGACTCAAAAGGAAGAGACTTACCAAGTCGTCCTGGATATCATCAAGAACAATACCTTTTACAAGGCTTTCACTGCTATAGCTAATGTACAAGAAATCTTCATGCAAAAGTTTTGGCACAAAGTTACCAAGGTTAGGGACTCCTCGTTCTATGAATTTAAGCTAGCAAATAAGAAAAGTCTATTATATGTTGAAGTGTTCCGTAATGCTCTTGAAATTTTCCCTAGAAATCCAGGAAAAGAATTCATCGAACCTCCATCCGAAGAGGAACTACTCGACTTTCTCATTAGACTTGCATACAAAAGAGAACTGACTTATTTTCCAAACATGTTCATTGATCATATGCATCAACCTTGGAGAACCTTAGAACCATAATCAATAAATGATTTTTGGGAAGACCTCCAGTAATGACAGTCTTTGTCAATTTAGAATTGCTATAATGTAGGGTATATTCTACAAGAAAAATGTCGACTTTGCTGAGTTGATTTGAGAGGATTTCTCATATCAGATTGACAACAGGCAGTTAAAGAAAGGAAGACGTGAAATAATTCCCTACCCCATATTCACTAAAATCATCATCAACCATTTTCTCTCCATTTACAAATCTATTCCTAAAGGATTGTCCTCTGGTCTTAATACTATTAAGGATGATGGAATTTTCAACCGTATGAAGTTCGTCATAAATGGAGAAGATGCTCAAGAATATGGAAGAGCTATTCTAGAAGCTATGTTGACTGACACTATCAAGAAATCTGAAGCTTATCAGGCATTCATTAGCTACTCCACATGATTAGTACCACCAAAGAAAACCAGAGGTAAAGGTTCTAAAGGCAAGTAACAAGAAGTCACCACAAAGAAGCCGCTCTTGATGACAACATAATCACAAACAATCTAGAAGCCGCTCTTGAGCTAGGAAAGTCTATCAGCAAAACTGATGCTAAAATTGTTGATGAAACAAGGCGAGCTCATGAAATGCATGCTCGTCTTGTAACAAAAAAGATTGCCAGTAAAGAAGCATCTAAAGAATCTGGTGGTGAACCTACGAATAGACCTACTGGTAGAAGAATACCTTGAGGTATTACAATCAGTGACACTCCAAGGGTACAAAGAAGAAATCAGGTGATCATTCTCAAAAGCTAAAAGGCATTGATGTGATGACTGATGAAGAACGATTTGCTGCTGAAACAAAGAAAGCATTGAAAGCCAGCAGGCAAGCTAGAAGGGAAGCTACCAGAACTTTACGACAGTTTAGAGGTTCAAATGAAGGAACTGGTATTACACCAGGGTTCCTGATTGTAACCCCTTGACTATTTGTGAGTTTTGATTTTTCAAATTTTAGTCCTTCGACTATTTGACTATTGTCTTCTGTTAGAACAAATACTGTGTCGACGGTGATGAATTTGTGAGATTGAGATATTATAAGGTTTATTGTGTATAATGATCCTTTTGTGGTTTGAATATTCTAATTTAGTCCTTCGACTATTTGACGTCTGCCAGTTTATATAGAATATGTGTCATAGTGAAGGTGGTAAATTTATGAGATATAAAGTGTTTTATGGTTTATTGTGTATAATAATCCTTTTTTGAGGGTATTATTATGTTATGTATGTTCTGGGTGGTTGACCCGTGAATTTTGAGATACATCAAAAAACAAGTCCCGACACGTCCGTTAATGTCCAAATGAGTTTTGAGGGGTTTAAAGTAGAAATATGTTAAGTAAATACTCTAAGTTATTGGAAAAGTATTTTTAAGGTGAATAAAGATTCTAATTAACTTTGGGAAACAGTTTACGATTAAGCTTTCTGAGTTTTTAAGTGACCCTGACATGAAAAGAAAAAACCCGAGCCTTCCTAGGATGCGTAAGTGGGACATGTGAACCAAGGGGGACAAGGACAAAACTTCCTAGCAAATATGTTGGTACTATAATATTCTTCCACCACAACATTTTTCATTTGTGCATTCACATTCAAAAAAATATCTCTTATCCTCATTTCTTATTTTGTTCGCCCCTAAACCACACACAAACACATATATTTTCAACCTTTGATCAAGAAAACATGAAGGTCCAAGATTTGTAGGGTGGTTCTAGTGTTCGGGTATTCATTTAAACAACGTTTGGGTTGTCCTGTTTGTGTTGAAATCTATATTTTGAAGACTTTTCTTGTAAGTTTCTAAATTTAAATTTCGTTTTTCCTTTTGGGTTTGTTAATGATGCATAGATGTTAGTTGTACAAGTTGATAGTCATAAAAGTCAAAGTTTAAAAACGAAATGAATAAAAAAAAGGGATGTTTGTGCGTCGAACCTAAAGAGAAAAACATAAGGTTTTGTTAGTTTTGATATTGTGGTCATGATGGTTGAAAAACATATATTGCTAAATAGATTATTTTGGATAATATCTTTTTAGGCTTATTTTTAAGCACTTATTGACTTATTATGGGCTTATAGGCTACGGTTGGAGAAGGAAAAACACAAGCGAGGTGTTTTTGGTTATTACCTTAGTATGTCGTATTTTGTGGAGTATTTATATAGCTTATGGTGTTAACCAAATACGATGCATAGCTTATTAGCTTATTTTTAGCTTAATACTTATGTTTTGGAGCTTATGGGCTCACGGCCCAATAAGCATCAAATAAGTCGCGGCTTATTTGATGGCTTATTGTGGTATGTGTTATTTTCTACTTATTAGTATGAGCTCATGTATATAAATAGGCCTTGGTTTTGGGCTTGGATTGTACTTTGGACGTATATATACCTTAATGGACCCTTATTGGGCCTTAAAGCCCAATAAGCGATATTTTATCGTTTTAAGAGTTTTTGACAGAATTTTGAAAGTGAAATGTATTTACGAAGTGATATTGAACGTTATTTTGGGAAAAACATTTTAGTGAACGTTAATGATTGAGATTTTAGAATTTTGTCGAAAAAGTACCGAAAGTTTAAAAATGTTTGAAATAAAAGTTAAAAACCTTAAAAAACGTTGTATGAACGTACGAGTCATCCCAAATTTCGTAAAAAGTTTATACTTAGAAATTTTACTTAAAAACATGAATTTTGATTTAAATAATAAAAATTTATTATTTTATTATTAAATAAATTCACTAAAAGACGAACAATATAATTTTTCTCAAAACTCCTCTATTATGTTTATTAGGACTAAACGTTTCATTTTCAATCATATTATGATTAATTTTATGGTAACTAAGGATACCGAATGGACTTATTGGGATATATTTATAATTAATTATTATAAATATTTACTTATATTACTTACCTATTTTCTTTAAATGGTATAAGTATGTATAGTTGAGATATCGGATTAATATGATATATTGGGATAAGTCATCAACCATCACACCACTAAACAGTTAAGGGTAATTGTACAACGCATCTAACCTCTATGCATCAACGTGAAAACTGTTTTAGAAGTGATTGATAAAATGGGACATTAACTGGACTAGTTTGTGTGCAGGCGTCGTTGTCATTGCTTGTGTGATTTGAGAATTGGTCGCTAGAGACTTTGCTTGAGGTGAGTTCTCGTAGCCCCACTTTTTATGTCTTTTCCATTGGGGGGAAATGATACTCAAATGGTTTTTAAATGTGTTTTCTATCTGTGCGAAACGTGGTTTGTTTTCAGGACAATGTTATATGCTTATGACTGTTATGTGAATATTATATGTTATGCGATTTGATTAGAGCGGTGGGGTACGCCTACCCAAGTTATTGTATGATTGTTTGGATCAGCGGGGTACGCCTACCCTAGTATCTTGTGATATTGAATCGGCTGGGTACGCCTACCCTAGTATGTGTGTAGTTCTTGCCCTAAGTAAATGCTCCAGCTGGTAGGCCCTTAGGTGCGTAGTGATTTTTGGAATTGTGATTCCAAGAGCATTGGTATACGCTAGTGTTAAGACTAGCGGGGATGCTAGGTCTTGGTATACGATTAGCAGAAATGCTAAATTTTGGTTTGTGATTACTTATATATATATATATATATATATATATATATTTATATATATATATATATTCACTATCATATAGCACAATTGTCCACTACTTAAAAATTTGGCACAACAACTGGGTTGAAACCAAACCTACAAGCTCACCAACATTATGTTGACGTTTTTTAGTATCATTTTCAGGTGAACTGAAAGATGAATGAATTGATGCTAAGTGATAGCAGGCTTTTAGAGTATTCCGTGTGGATCTTGTTTGAGAAGTCTTGCTTTGTTATTGTTGAATTCTTTTGATTTGAGATTATTTGACAAAGTTTAGATTTGGACCCTTGCGTGGGAAATTGGATTTGTAAGCAACTTATGGATGTGTTCTTGATGTGCGACGTCACTCGGGGTTGTTTCAAGGTGAATGATCATCATGACCTTTGAGGTTTATACATTTTAGTGTCTCTCTATTTGTATCTTGTGTTATGATTGATCATTTTGTTGCACTCTCGTGTTTTCGCCGTTGTCGAGGTGTGACAAATTGGTATTCAGAGCCAAAGTTATAAAGAACTAGATGGATTAGCCTAGACTATAATCTAAGAACTGTCATATAGTTGCATATAGTATGTCAGTCATTGAAATGTGGGAGCTCAATACTAGACACCACTGGGACATGTTCTCCCTCGTATAGATAATGCCGCCAAGAATGATGACCCGAAGTATTGGCCAGCCTGCTGCCGAATCACAAGGAGGAGGAATGGGTGGACGAGCTGGTAGAGATGGGGGAAGAGTAACAGAGCCTAGGAGGAGAAATGTTAATCCAACTGTTGAACATTAGGGTCAAGTGAATGACTAAGGAGGAGGAACTAACAAGGGTGTTGGGGCAAATGGAGGCGTGGGGGGGAGTCCATGACTTCTCCACAATCATTGACCAACAGTTGCAGAATTTGTTACCCACCATTCTGGCTCAAGTAGGTAATCATGGTAACAATCAGGAGAACATTGTCAATGAAAATGTCCATGGGG
>BQNB010143652.1:0-16965 GCA_026074375.1 Tanacetum coccineum | reverse complement strand
TCCTTATAAGTCAAGCCAGACACTAAAAGTCAACGATTGAAATTGTCATTCAAAAATTCGAAAATTCTCGGATGTTACATGGTACGTCCCCTCCAAAGTAGTGTTTCAAACGATGACCATTCACTTTGAAATTTGGCCTGGAGTTTTGAGATAACTCGACAGTGCCATATGGAAAAACTTGGGTTACAGTGAATGGTCCACTCCAGCGGGTCTTAAGCTTGCCTGAGAAAATTTTCAATCTAGAGTTAAAGAGGAGGACTCAATCACCGACGTTGAAAACGCGATTTTTGATTTTGGAGTCATGGATTCTCTTTGTTTTCTCCTTGTAAATTAAAGAATTTTCGTAGGCATGATCACGAAGTTCATTTAGCTCATTGAGTTGAACTTTTCTGTGATCACCCACGGATTTGATATCAAAGTTTTTATGCTTAAGGGCCTAGTAAGCTTTGTGCTCGAGCTCAATCGGAAGATGACATGCCTTCCCGTACACTAACTTGTATGGAGTACAAAGTGCGTCATCTAGTTTGTATGTTTTGTAAGCTATGCGGAAAGCCCAAAGTGCGTCATCTAGTTTATCCGACCAAGAGGCACGATTTTCGCCCATGGTCCTTTCAAGAATTCGTTTCAAACCACTATTCGATACCTCAACCTGCCCACTTGTTTGTGGGTGATATGCGGTGGAGAGACGATGAGTGACTCCGTATTTAAGCATGACCTTTGCAAATTGGTCATTGCAAAAATGGGTTCCGCGATCACTTATGATTGCACGAGGGGCACCAAATCGGGAGAAGAGAGATTTAAGAAATTTACAAATAACTCGGGCATCATTGGTGGGGAGCGCTTTTGCTTCAACCCATTTTGATAAATAATCGACTGCCACGAGTATATATTTGTTCCCTCTTGAAGACGGGAACGGCCCCATAAAGTCAATGCCCCACATGTCAAAGATTTCGCAAACTTGGATAGAGTTTTGTGGCATCTCATCACGTTGCGAAATTTTGCCTTGACGTTGACAAATGTCACATTGGGTGACAAAGTCGTGGGCATCCTTGTAGATTGTGGGCCAATAAAATCCTGAATCGAAGACCTTTTTAGCTGTGTAATTGGCACCGTAGTGTCCCCCGGTGGGTCCACTGTGGCAAGCTTTAAGAATGTCAAAAGCTTCTTGCCCCGAAACACAACGCCTAATTACTTGGTCTGCACATATCTTGAAAGGAAAGGTTAGTCCCAAAATAGTGTTGGACGTCATTTGAAAAACTTTCTTTCTGTTGAGACATCTCTTGTTTACAAATTTTCCCGCATGGTAATTTGCAAAGTCGGCAAACCATGGGGCATTATCATCACCACGAAAGGTAACCTATCCAAGTGTTCGAGAGGAATGTTTACGTAATTTTCACTTTTTCTCGAGCTCTACTTTGCATTGGGGATTTTAAGTCTAGAAAGGTTGGTCTGAGGCGAGATTTTCTGCTCTTTTATATCACGGATCTCGACATCAAATTCTTGGTGCAGCAAAATCTCCGGAGCAAATTTGCTTAGCATCCTGCTTAGCAAGCAAGTACTTAAGAGCCGAGTGGTCCGTATACACTATACTTTTGGACAAGACAAGATATGGCCGGAATTTCTCGAAAGCATACACTACGGCAAGTAATTCCTTTTCCGTTGTAGTGTAATGTGCTTGAGCCTCGGTCATAGTCTTGCTTGCATAGGTTGTATACGGTTGGAAAGTGCTTGGTCTTTACGTTGCCGGAGGACTGCCCCTACACAGCAAAATCAATTGCATTCAAATTGATTCAAAGGGCAAGTCCCAATCGGGGGCAACTAGAATTAGAGCTTGGGTTAACTTCATTCTTAAGGGTTTCAATGCTTCAATGCACTCCTTTGAGAAGCGTAAAGGAGTTTCCTTTTCAAGGAGGTGGGTCATAGGCCGGGCGATTTTGGAAAAATCCTGAATAAATCATGGTAGAATCCGGCATGACCGAGAAAACTGCGAATACCCTTAACTGTAGTAGGATGAGGCAATTTTGCAATGACATCAACTTTTGCCTTGTCAACCTCAATCCCTGATTTAGAAATCTTATGGCCAAGGACTATGCCTTCCTTGACCATAAAGTGGCATTTTTCCCAATTTAGCACAAGATTGGTGTCTTCACACCTTTGGAGCATTTTGTCTAAATGGGAAAGACAAGAAGAGAAAGAGTCACCAAAAACCGAGAAATCATCCATGAAGACTTCCATGGTTTCTCAATCATATCGTGAAAGATTGCAACCATACACCTTTGGAACGTGCCCGGTGCATTGCATAACCCAAAGGGCATGCGACGATAGGCAAATGTCCCGTAAGGGCAGGTGAAGGTGGTCTTCTCTTGATCAAGTGGGTCAATCGGGATCTGAAAGTAACCGGAGAATCCGTCCAAAAAGCAATAGTATTCATTCCCGGCTAATCTCTCAAGCATCTGATCCATGAATGGTAAAGGGAAATGGTCTTTGCGAGTTGCATCATTGAGTTTTCGGTAATCGATGCAAACTCGCCATCCCGTAACCAACCTTTTGGGTTATCAATCATTGTCTGTCAATTTTTCACAACGGTTATGCCTCCCTTCTTAGGGACACAATGAACCGGGCTCACCCAGGGGCTGTCAGAGATAGGGTAGATTAACCCTGCATCAAGAAGTTTGATAACTTCTTGCTTAATAACCTCATGGATTTTGGGGTTAACTCTTCTCTGATGTTGAACTACGGGTTTGGCATTTTCCTCCATCAAAATCTTATGGGTGCAAAACTGTGGATTTATTCCTTTAATATCAGAAATCTTCCAAGCTATGGCACGTTTGTGTGACTTAAGAACCTTGATTAGGGCGGTTTTATCCTCATCTTTCAAGTTTTTAGCGATTATGACGGGTAATTTGTCATCCCCTCCAAAACGCGTACTCAGATGGGATGAAAGTCTTAGAGTTCAAGTCGGGAGGATCTTCACATGATGATTTAACCTTTTCAGGAACATAATTTCACAACACTGGTGACGGAGGGGATTTGGGTCACTAGTTGATCACACTTAACATTTCCTCAGGTAAACAGTATCTCCCTCAGAATATTAGAAAAAAAAACATGCCATCAACACCCGGGTGGTATTGAATCATCATTTTTAAAGAAAATTCAACGATCTCTACCATAAGAAAATCACTTCTTCCGAAGGGGATTGAGAGATGGAGAGCGAGAAATCAAATTCGTAAATCCGAAGTAGAAGTGGATTGCCCACTTTCAAGAAGTTCAAGTACTTCTGAAACATACTCTTCACAAGCAATGTCAATAACATCGATTCGGTTAACCGTTTCAATGATATTGTAGGAGAGAGTTTTGGTGTCACAACTTTGAAGGTCACGGATTGATCATCATGTCTAAGGGTCATTTGTTCACCGTGAACATCTATTAAGGCACGTGCCGTCCTCAAGAAAGTCTTCTAGATTTAAGGGCAAGCCCGGTGATCGGCAAAGTTAATCAACGACACAAACGGTAGGAAAGAAGACGTTCCAACTTTTGTCGAAAACATCCTCGGCGATGCAGGTTGAGTAGAAATCGTTCGGTCAGCAAGTTCAAGTATCATTCGAGTTTTAGTCAAAGCTGGGAGACTTAGTTCTTTCCAAATGGAGAGAGGCATTAGGTTGATGCTAGCACCGAGATCTGCTAAGGCTAAGCATTCATTCATCTCCGGAAAATCACACGGTATAAGGAATCTACCAGGGTTCCCAAGTTCTCGCGGAAAACTTTTTAGGATGGACCGCCGAGCAATTCTCGTTTACGGTGTCTTTGTCAAATCAATTTCTTATCCTTGTCATTGAGGGCTTTCTACATGGGGTGCAAAATTTGGGCATGTGTAGAAGAGCATCCGCGAAACTTAGACTCGAAATGGAGATTCCGGAAATCTCCATAATTTTTGGGAGCTAAAAGATGTATCTTTTTCAAGGAACTTTTTTGTTGGGCCCTTGAAGGATAAGGCAAGGTTGGTTTAGTCTTTGGAACAACAAGGGTTCATGAGTTTGGACACCGGAGGTTGGATGTTTTCGGTGCTGTTGCACAGTATCTTTGTCACCCGGGGTTCATTTTCCTTCTCTTAGGAGAAGAAAGGTTTGAGGTCCATTATAGGAAAACACCGTATGCGGGTAGTGATTGCTTTCACATCACCTTTCGGGTTAGCAATGGTGTTGCTTGGAAGAGAACCCGAACCCGAAGTAGAAGCAGTATTACTATTCACGATTTTGGTAAGCAGGTCCGTTATGTTTGCCATTTGATTTTGCATATTTTGCATAACCGCGTCATTAGCTTTGACGTAGTGATCAAAATCGGACTTAGACACACCTGGTGTTGGATGAGCTGGAGCTGGAGCTTGGTATGGTGGAGCTTGAAAAGTCGGGGGTTGATTAATCTGAGGTTGGTAAACTTGTCCTTGATTGAAATTACTACCTCGATTTTGGTTCAAATTGTTTCCCCGATTTTGGTTGAAATTGATCCCCCGATTTTGGTTGTTTTGATGGTTTTGCATAGGAGGAAAACCGGGAGGTCGAATTTGGTTAGCAACCATCTGAGGTCGGTAACTGGCATTCCCTTGGTTGTAGTTAACTGCGGCGGCTTGTGACACGTATTCTTGAATATTGTCACGATAGTCATTGGTGGCTGGACAATTCTGGTAAGAATGTCCACCCCCGCAAGTTACACAACTTTGCTCAACCGCTTTTACGGAAGCGGGAGCTGGAGTTTGGTTTTTCTTATCGAGAATCAATGCTCTAACCATATCTTTTAACTCAGCAACATCGGATGAAACTGCGGGGGTAGAAGAGCTCGTACTCAACTTTTGATCAATGGCTTTTTTTTTTTTTACTTCGTGATTGATCGAACTTTGGATTTGTCTCGATGTTTTAGGCATTCGCGAGGCATTTATCAGAAGTTACCACCCGCTGCGGAGTTCAATGGAATCTTTCTTGATCAAATTTGAATTCAGGGCATAATAGAATGTATCGAGTTGATGAATTCTGAAAAACCTTGATGCGGGTCATCCCCTAAGAGATTCATTGAATCGGTCCATGCCTCGTAAACGTCTCATCAAATTTTTGTGAACTCTCATGTTTATTTCTGAGATTGTCGTTTTAGAGGGAGGGATGATTTTGTTAATGAATTTTCGAACAAGATCATCCCATGTAGAATCGATCGAGGGGGGCTCTTTTTCAAGCCAAATTCGGGCTGATCCCTAGAGGAGAAATGGTTAGGCTTAAGCTTAACCGACGTACTCGGGACGTTCGGGAACTTCATCGTAGAAGTGATCTTGTTGAAATATCGGATGTGGGCATGTGGGTCTTCTTTATCGTGTCCAAAAAATTGCTTGTTTTGAACAAGATTAAGTAGTCAAGCTGATCTCAATGTTGCTAGCGGTAATTTCGGGCAACAACGATCGCATCCTCGTTAACCCCTCGGTGGGTGCTTTTCGAGAGTTTTACGCACCATAGTTCGATTATCAGCCATCGTAATATTGGGAGGATTATCAGGATTCTCAAGATAGGATGATTCACAGAAGGCTGACGGACAGGAGGTTGGAATGAAATACGGGCTGACCGATCGAAGTGCGCATGCACAAAATAGAAATATAAAAAGAAAATTTACACTAATTTTTTTTTTGTTTTTTCAATGATTTATTCACAATTTGTTTTAAGGGGACAATGAGATAAGACAACTTAAACCAAATAATCTACTTACTTCACGGTAGCTCTCAAAAAGATAAACGCACAGGTGAGCGGAGGAGTAGGAATAGCGCGAAGCTTATTTCTCCTTTCGGGTCGTAGTTCCTCGGAACAACCCTCCTTATACCCACTTTATAGTTTGTTTAACTTTTCAAGGTGAACCGTACGTTGTAAGAGACACAAATGGCAAGTTTTTAAATCTTTTGTTCGAGTTGGGAACCAACAAGTTCACCGGAAGTTATTATGATAATACCTCAGTTGAGAATATTATATTTTGGTATTTTTACCAATTTGTGAATTTTATTTCTTTTTTATGGACAATGTTTTTATATTTTTGGTTTTTCTTTGGTTTTTATCTGATAATTATACTAAAAGAAATGAAAAATATTTTTGTATTTTTTATGTTTTTATAAAAGTAGAAGAAAATATTCACAAATTCAAACACAAATTGTCAAACGTAACGATAAACGGTTTCACAGCCTCCCCGGCAACGGCGCCAAAAATTGATTGGTGATTTTTACACTATATATATAATATATAATAAAATATAAAATATATATAAGTCTAAAAACAACAATCAATGAAACCGAGAAGTAGTATAGAGTGTTCCCGGGTCGTTTATCCCCAACGAGGCTGTGCTGGAAAATCGATACAGTCGAAGATTTGAGTTTGAAGGAGAGAATTGGTTTGAGAGTGTGGAAAAGTCAAATTAAATAATAACAAACTAAAACGTTTAAGAAAATCCTAAAAATTACGAAATTAAGCTGAAAAACGGAAGCACGAATCTCGAACAAAGGGGGAAAAACCTAAAATCTTTAAAAATAACCCTACGAAGAAATTTTCACTTCTAAACTACTCTAGGGAACAAATAACGAAGAATGAAAAAGACTAGACCGAAAACGGGTGTTAGTTTGCCAAAAACGAGTCAACACAATAACCCGCACCCGGACCGCCTCTTTAAAAGTGAAAAGTGTAATAATGACCCTACGTAAATTTTTTAAATTTTTACCTACAAAAAATATTGACAAATAATTTTTTCTAAAAAGAAAAATATTTTTTTTTGATAATTTTTGTATTTTTTATGAATTTTTAAAAATTTTAACTAAATTTAATTATAAATATAAATGACTCACGAAAAATTCTGAAATAAATTTACTAAAAAAACTTCTTTCTCACTTTGATTTTCCTACGAAAAAATAAGAAACACAAAATTGGCTTAAAAATAAGCTCGAAATAAGCTGTTGGCAGCTTATAAGCTTATAAGCCAAAAATGACTATAAATAACAAAGCCCTTGAGTCTTTAACGAAAAAGACCCAAGGGCGCAGTGGTATGGTGTGTGTTATAAAGGGGGACTGTATCGAGAGGTCCCGGGTTCGAGTCTTGCTCACCCGGACCTCTTGTCTTTCCCTCTTTTTTTTTTGAAAACTTTGAAAAGCAAAGTTGTTAAGCTCGTGGGGCTTAACAACTTTGTCAACTACAACTTTTGCTAAAAAGCTCTAAATAAGCTTAAAAATTGTTAAAGTCGACAGTTTGCTTAACATGGACTTAAAAGCTAAATGGCTAAGACATTTTGGACACTGGTGGTCGAATAAGCTAGGATTGAACTAAAATAAGCTAAAGAGGGTCTAAACTAACCTAGATAAGCTAAAAAGGCTAAAATGCTAAAGCTGAATAAGCTAGAAAACAGCTTATGATGACAGAAACTAAATGAAGCTTAAAAGGCTAAAATGGCTTAAGTTTTGGAACAAATCAATGCTAGAAATGAGGAATAAGCAACAAAACATCTTTACTTTATCAAACTCTTAGCTGGTAGGAATCAATTAAGCTTATTCATAATGAGCTCAATAAGCCAAGAAAAGAAAAATAAGCAATCCCTACACCTAAGTCATGCAAAACAGTCAAAAGGGCAAGTTGAGGCCTAAAAATAAGCCATCAAATAAGCTTCTTAAGGTCTGAAACTTAAAGGGCTTATCAAGGGGCTTATAGACTCTTAAAATAAGCCAAATGCTTGGGCTTAAGAACACTAAAAGCTTAAGAAAAAAATAACCTTAAAATCTCCCCTTTGCACCAGGGGAGGAATTTTGCTTAAACACAAATAGGGGCTTTTTTATTTGCAAGCTTTTTAAAAGCTGTCAAATAAGCTCAAATTAAGAAAATAAGCTAAAACAGATTGAGTGTATTATGAAAGGGGCTTGTGCACCAATTTTTAGCTTTTAAAAACCATAAAAACCTGCTGATTTTTGATGGTGAAAAAGGCTTGAAATTTTGACACTAAAAACCTTGGTGGTTTTTGACTCACAAAGTCAAAAGACCAAGGGGTTTGTTACAGCTTGTTTAACACCACAAAACACTCTCCTTTTTGACCCATTAAACTCAAAAATCACAGTGCCTTACTAAATAAGCACTTGTGGTGATTTTTAAAAACACACAGTTTCTAGAATGGTTATAAAAAGTTTTGTAAACAATTTTCAAAACTAAATAAACTTTTAAAAACAGCTTAAATAGCTTAAAAATCTAAGCTAAAACTAGCTAAGGGACCATAACCCAACATAAAACATTTTTGGACCCGTTTTTCATGTTGACCCAAACACCCTTAAAAAATTCTGTCTAAACTAAATTGTACTTAAAATCTATTTTAAAACTAAAGCTGTTAAAACCTTTTATCTACTCTTACTAATATTCATCTAATTAAGCTAATTGAAACACTAACCTACAGCTTTTAGGAAAAATAGTACTTACTCTCCTAGTTGTTATATTAAATGACAGTTTAAATGAGAAAACTGAGATTACTCTGTTTTTATCTAATGAAGACTTAAAACAGCTAAATAACAAGCCTAAACTAATATGTTTGCAAAGATTTGAACAGGAATGGGAAGTCAATAAGCAAATGTTTTAAGCTAAAATTAAGCTAAAATGAAATTTGAGAAATGAAACCTTGGTTTTTTGTAGATCAGTACAAAGCCACTCTTGTTAAGTGAGTGGCTTAATGATACAGCTAAGTCGGACCTTGGCCTCTAAAACCTGAGCTTAAAATGCTCAATAAGCTAAAATTAGCGTTTCTTTCCAAATAGATTCCATAACTTGATTTAAACTGCTCTCAAGTGTCATGATTTGATGAAAAATGAACAAACTATTAAGTGGAATGACTTTGTACAAGTTTTTGAATGAAATTGAGCTGATTAATAAAGTATAAGCTTCAATGGCTTATGATGAGTTAATATGTGAAAACGGATTTAATTTGAAGGTAAATAATGAAACTTAAGAGCTTGAATTTAAATTGCTTAAAATGGTCAAGTACAAGTTAAAAGAATACAAGTACAAGTGAATTAAGCCTAAATTTGAAAAACTTAAAAAATGCTTAATAATAAGGAAAATTACAATAATAAAAACTAAGAAATACTAAATCCTACTCCAAACTACTTGTCATTCCTTCTTTTTTTTTTAATCTTCTCTTTATAGATGTCCCAGGTCTCTTGTTGTGCTTCTTGTGTTTGTGTTGTGAGAGGTTCACAGCTTCAATCTTGGCCCTTCAATTTCATCAATAATCAATCATCATAGCCGTTGGATTAGGCTTGGGGAATTGTGGGATTGCCAAATGGGATTAGGGTTTTAGTGGAGGAGGGGGGAAAGGTTTGTCCATGGGGGAATTGGGGTTACAGGGTAAAAGGGTTGAGGTGAACCCGTGACTTAGTTTGGGGGGAAAAAGGGGCGGGAAAACTAGTTATGAAAAGGAAAGTTGACAGGGGACGGAGTTTGTGGAAATGGCAAAGTTGGTCCTTGAGGGATATATGGTTGATTGCATCCATGGTCCATGTGGTGTTATAACTTTGGGGACTTGGCAAAACAAGTCCCCAAGAGTTATTTGTCTAATTGCAAGACTCGTCCTTGCGTGTTATAACTCTTAGGACTTGACAGAAATGGTCCTTAGAGTTAAACTTTGGCATTATGGCAGTTTTCCCCCTTGTCTTTCTTTTTCTCTTTCCTTTATTAAATTAAAGTTTGGGGTTTTAGCAATTTTTAACTCAAACTTCCTATACTTTTGATTGTTGACTTTTTGGTTCGGGGTTGACTTGGGTTGACTTTGACTTTGACCAGTTGACTTTTCTGTTGACTTTTTGACTTGATTGACTTTTCGGCTTCGATTTGGCTTTGTCTTTCACAATCTTTTCCATTCCGAGTCCGATTTTGTCGTTTTGGCTTTGTTTTTCGTCCTTTTCTTAGTTATCCGTTCCTGCACAATACAATTAGCAAAACAAGCATATATTTGGCATTTTAAGTCCGTTTTTGGTTATTTTAGCTCGTTTTTAAAGGTAAAAGGTATGTGTAATTCAAAGCATCATACAAAATCCCCCATATAAGGTTTTTTGCCGTGTCTCACGCATGCTTATGAAGTAAACATTTACGAAAACTAAGAATCTCAATCCCCCTCGACTAATAACTTTGAAAAGTAGCTAAGTGTTTGTCAAGGGGAACTAAAGAATCAAAAATCTTCGACAAGTCCCGTTTCACCATTTTTTTATTCATACACTAACTATCCCTAATATTTTTGGATTTTCCTTTTTCTTTTCTCGATAACTGTTGACTTACCTTTTATTTTCAACATTGGTTCTTAGAATGAGAAACGCCCATAGAATAATCTACGGATGTCCTGACGGATAAATTCATCATCCCCGATTTTTCACTAGTTCCAAACCAAGCAATTAAACAAGATCATTTGTCAATATAAGTCTAAATTCTAAGCACTCATACTTATGACTTGTGAACTTTTAACTCCAACTTTGAAGATATGATTTAAATGTGTGCTACTTGTTTCAATCAACCATAGAATCAATTTATTTTCATATAGTCGTGATTCAAGATGAATCATGACTCAAAGCAACAACTTATTAGGACCTTGTAACTTGATTTTAAAGAACGAGATTTTAACTGTAGAACTTTTTGCAACATCTTCGTTATTATAATCATAAGTTCTTAAAGCTAGGAATGCTGTTACTTAGTTTAGAACACACCTACTTGGCCTCACTCCCTAGTAGGATAGCACAACCAACGACGATTATCTTAGTTTGAAACCACCCGTTGCTAGCGTAGTGGGAAATCACATCAACACCTTCTTCCTATTATGGCTAAGGATAAGTGTCTTAGTTTGAACCCTCACCTAGACCTCGCTTCCTGGTGAGATATCACAACACACCAAATCCTTAGAAGTAAAGATGTCTTAGTTTGAACCCCCACCTCGTGGTTAGCGGAGTGGGATATCACGAGATCAACACTTCATAAATTTTGATTAAAGCAAGTGTTTTTTTGAATGCAACTTCATGATCCGCCATCCAAATTTGCCAACAGAAAATAAGTTATGTCCACAGTCCCTCAAAGTAGTATACCTGAGATAATAACGTTCCAGTGATAGTCACATACCCCATAATCTTGCAATCTGGTCGTTCCTGAATCTAACAATACCCAAAAAGTACTGACAAAGTTCACGAGCTGAGAGCGATTCCCTGTCATGTGTTTCGAACAGCCGGAGTCCAGATACCAGAGTACAATCTGGACAACCTCTAAGATAATGTCAGAACCATAGTTGGAAATGTTGGCCATAAGAACTGCTTGTGCAGTCGAAAGATCATCACAGTCTAAATCATACGTATCGGGATCCTCAGTCTGGAAAGCAGCATTGTGAGGGATGATTTTCTGAGCTTGATCTGCCAGAATTCCTGGATCTGCAAGAAATGTGAGTTGCTCCTCATCTAATATTTGTCCAGCTTCCTAAGCTTCTGCTAACATTGCTTTCTCCTTATACCATGCATCATTCCTTGGTCGCTTTGGCTGAGTGCATTACCTAGCCATATGTCCTTTACCTTGGCAGTTGTAGCATTTAACAACTTTTGGTTGTCCACTTGTTGTATTTCCCCTTGAAAGAGTAGCATTGTTCTTATAAGTAGTACCAGAATAATTTTGCCCTTTTCTCCCTAACTTGTTGGCACCGGTAACCCTGCCATCTTGAATAGTGGCTTAGTTTCTTAGATTAGAGGATGTTCTGAGCTGATTATTGGTAGAAGGAAACCTTGAAGAAGCTACAGCTGTTAGAAAAGCCATTGCTTTATTGAGACAAGCAATTGGATCATCTCAAGGAGAAAACTCCAGAACAGTAAAACCTGAGTTTACAAATGGTGGCTCAGTCATAAGTTATCTAGGAGCTTGAGGTGATTGATAAGCAACTTGTGGAATTACTTGAGGAACAGTTGAGGTTTGATGATTCATTTGAGACTGAAAAGTATGTGATGGTGGAATGGATGAATGATTGAATTGAGCTTGTGATGGATAATGAGATGAGTAATATTGCTTGGGTTGAATTGATGCAAGTTGTAATGGTGAAACTTGTTATGATGGTAAAAACTGTTGTTGAAGTTGAGGATTGTTGTAAGAAGACTCATAAGTGTTGAAGTGAGGTGGTGTCATCTGCTTATTTGCACGATTGCAGTGGATCTGATTTGCGTTCATGCATAATACGGACTTCATTTGCATGGGAGTCGTGTTGTTCAAGATAAGATGAAGTTATCAAAGTTGGAGGTATGGCAAAATCTTTAACTGCTTGACATCAGTCACAAACTTAGTCCATTCAGGTGGAAGACTGTTTAAGAACTTGAAATTGCACCATTTTTATCTTGTAGATGTTCATATCATTGATTAGTTGAGTAAATCACAAGTAATACGTATGAAGTGATCCCTCTTTGATGTGAGTAAACTTATCAAATGCATCAACAGCTTACACACTCTTTCTTGCTTTGTCAAAGATGTACATAGCATCAGTAATTGAACACTTTCCCATAAATATTTAGCAACTCTGTGATGATTCACATGTGAATAGATATCAGCAGGAAGGCCTTGAAGAATGATATTGGTCGCTTTCATATCACAATCAGCTTGAATTTTCTAGCAGCAGATAATTCAAGCATATTATCTTCGTTCTGATCACTCCCCTTGTCTTCAACTGTAGGCCAATGAGAAGACCTTGTTCAACAGATTCAAGTAATATGATATGTGTGAAATACACATATCCGTTATTACCAAAATTTACCCTAAATGACCAAAAACATTGTGAAAATGGCAAAAATACACTTGTTTTGTGTTTTGTGTATGCAGGTATGGATATAGCAAAAATCACAAGAAAACCGTCAAAAACGGGCAAACACGGACACGAGAACGGAAGAGTGCACAAAAGCCGGAAGCCTTCTATGAAAAAGTCAATATCAAAGAAAGTCAACCCTGGGTCAAACAAAGTCAACCACAAAAAAACCCAAAATTACCATTTGAGTCCCTCAAGTTTCCTAGAATTACACAAATGGTCCCTTAACTTTATGGGCTTAAAACCTTATAAATTACCATCACACGGATCATGCCATAACATAGGCCCAATACCCTAGCCCACTTTCCTTTTTAATAACTCCAGGGACCATTATTGCCAAGTTTGAAAATCATTTTATACTAGAACCTTTGATAAACAAAACACAAGGACTGATCTTGCCATTTCTCAAAGTTCAAACATATTTACCCCTTTTCAGTTTTAAAATAGGCGGGTAAATCCAATTACTGTTCATCATCTTCTCCAAAGATTACCCATGGTCAAAACAAAGGGTTTTCTCATGAAGGATATATGGATAATCAAAGTGGGTCTACATCAATAAAAAAAAATTTATAGCAGGGATTATTGTGTCATAATCTTGAGCTCTCATTGGCTAAACTCAGCGAGAATCACACGTGGCTAGCGTGACAAAAAGCACAAGTGAAGATGATTTTGCACATGGATCAAATCAATACAACATAAAACAAGTCCTCACTAAGGATTGCCACGTTGGAAATTAGTTGTGATTCCACATAGGGTTGATCTATCGGTGGAGAATGAATTCCCAATGATTGGATATTTGTACGGGCAAGATCAAAAGGAGCGTGTGATGCAAGGGAGGCCTAGAAGCTTCCTCAGCAGGCTATAAATAGCCGTCACTATCACACACACAGAGGACTTAGTAGTAGCTTTTAGTTTTTAGCTTAAACTTTTATTTTTAGCTTATATAATTTTACTTTCAGTTTTTGTAATTTCCCTTTTTAAGTAATGTAATCAAGTTTAATTAATGAAATTCAGTTCTATTTTGTCATAAGCTCTTTTAAATCTTACTCATAAGCTCTCATTGTCCCTTTTCAACCTATAAGCTACTATGTCACAAGCCCTCATAAGCTCAGTTGCAGCTCTCATGAGTCTATAAGCTCATGATTTGAGCTTAAGCCAGTCCTAATCATACCTAAACATCTAAAATCAGAATCAACTACCTACCTTTACTCATTTTGGACTTATTAAGCTTTGGAAGGGGAGCTAGGCATGGAAGAGCTCCCATGGACTTAAACTAGCTTATCTATTTGATAAGCTAGAGCTTGTAGCTGTTAAATTGACTTTGAGCTTCTGTTTTGCTGAAGCAATTGTAAGTTCTCTTTTAAATTCCTTGTCATTTAAAAATTCTAGCTTAATATTTACTTAACTGCTTAATCAGTTGTGCTTATCTGTTTCTTAGTGCTTATTTGTGTTTTAAATTGCTTCTTAATCATGTTATTTTATCTGTTTTTAGTTTAGTATAGTTAGATCTTAGATTTGTGTTTAATCTGTCATCAAACCATAAAAACCAAAAATATCATTAGCATAGTGTAGATTTTAGATTTCTGGCTTATTCAGTTGTTTGATCATGTTAGTTAAGCTAGAAATAAGTTTTTAGTTATCTGGTATTGATGTTTAGTTAAGTGGAATTTAATTTCAAAAGTTTTTCAAATCTGTCATGGACCTAAAGGAGTGTTTGGTTTTATGCAGTTTGACCTCTTAAAGTCAAACTGCATTGTGAATTTTGCTTGAGATAGTTGTGCAATCATTTTTAATTAGTTTAGAAAGAGTTTTCATAGGTCAAAATTCAAATTTGAAAAAGTTAGGGCTTAATATCATTGTCTCAGCACCAGGGTACTTAATCCCTTTCTCTTTGATTGTAAAAGTTTGATCCAAGCCTTAGAAGGCTTGGATTTGGATTGCTAAGTGTTTGTGCACTCTCATTAAGTAGGTTTAATGAAGTAGAAACTAATTTGGTTACCTGAATTTTGGATTTGTGCACTAACTATTTGCATCAGCAGTACTAACATCAGTTAGTACTGCTGAACTTTTGAACTTCATTTCAGCTTAATATGGTAGGGTCTAGGAGCTTATTTTCATATATCTTATAGAATAGTCATAGCTTAATGTAGAATAGGACTTGCCTTTCATTTTCTAGCTTAATTAGTTAAGATAATTCAGATTAAAAGTTTTCAAAAAAATCCAAAAAGCCAAAAATAGTAGGTCATATCAAGTAGCTTTTAATTCTGAATTTTAGCTTATAGGAATAGGTTTTATAAGTTAGATTCATAGCTTAATAGTTGTTTAACTAGCTTTCAAAAGCTAAGGTTCTGAATTTGCTTAATAAGCATTTGAGCTTATTGGATTTTTAAGTTTTAAATTTCCTTTTCTGAGTTAGCAGTTTTTGCTCTTAGATTTAAGTAGCTTAATGTGTTTTAAACTAAAGTAGCTTTTCATTTCTAGTTTCCTTACATTATAAGCTGTTAGGAACATCTTTTGAATTTAGATTTGAGCTTATATTGAAGCTAGTGCAAGCTTTTAAGTGAAAATCAGCAAAAACAAGCTCAAACCCCTTCTTTCTGTAGACAGCTTATTCATAAGCTGTTTCAGTGCTTATTTTTCATTTTCAGACCAAAAGTTCAGTTTTAAAGTTGCTTAAAAATAGGTTTTTAATAAGTTTGGGTATTCAATTTTTGATAAAAGTGAAAAAAAGATCAAAAATGGTGCTAACACCCTTTGAACCTGCGACCTCAAGCTTGCACACACACACTCTTACCAATCTTCTGCTGTGGGGGACAATTCGTTGTCTCTTCCTTTCCTTTTATTGATTAACACATTTTCATTTCCTTTTTAGTAAAATAAGACGTAGCTTATTATAGGGCTTTTTGAGCTTATTTGTTAAGCTGCATTGTTTCTTTGATTTTTCTTGCATTCTTTATTAGGTTTTAAACTTTTCCTGAATTTTCCAAATTTTTCCATTTATTTTATAATTTTCTAGGATTTTTCGAAAGTTAAAATTTTAAAAAAAATTCATAAAAGAATAGAAAAAGTTTCAGAAAATTACAAAAAAATAGTTTTTAGTTTTATAAAAATTAGCTTTAGTTTTACATTAAGAAAAATCATTTTCAACCTTTTTAGATTTTAATTTTCATTTTTGAGCTTTAATTTTTTAAAATAGAATTTTAATTTTAAAAATAGTTAAAAATAGTTTTCTGAGTTTTTATGTTATTTTAGACTTTTCTAAGTTTAAAAATCGTTTTTCTCAATTTTTAGGACTTAATTTGCTATTTTTAGATTTAATTAGATTAAATTAGTTTTTAATTCCTAATAAATTCAAAAATATTTCATAATAAATTCAAAAATAATCAAAAAAATGTTTTTCTTTTTCCTAAAATTTTCTTTTGTCTTATCTTAGGTTTAGAATTTTAGGGGTTAATTTTAGTTTTCTTACTTAATTGTCGCGTTTTATTTGTTTTCCGTAGTTGTTAAGTGTTTTAGTTGTTTTAAATTGCTTGTTTTTTAATTAGTAGTTATAGATAACCTAATCAATCTTCGAACCCATTCAAATCAATATCCAATATCAAGCGAGGTTTCAATTTCTCAAATCATTGGAAAAACGACCTGGGAAATCATACTTTTCGGTAAAGATACGTATATTATATATTATATTATATATATTTTTGAGAGTGAATTTTATCAAGGGTAACTTGGTAATTTTCTTAATTACTCTTAAGGTTATATTATTATAGTATATTTTATTGTGTATATAAACTTGCACATCAAATTTTTGGCGCCGTTGCCGGGGATTTGAGTTAACGAATCTCTCGTTTTGTGTTTGTTGATAAGATTTGAAGATCCTTTCGTCCTCGAAAGTTTCATTTTTGTTAAAATTTTTAAAAAGTCAAAAAAAATAAATATAAAATATAAAAAGTAAAAAAAATATTTTTCTTTTCTTTCTAGTATAGCTATCATATAAAAAACACAAAAAAAAATAAAAAAAAAATAAAAATAAAAATTTTCCTTTAAAAAAGAAATTAAATAAACAAAGTTGGTAAACGAACACCAACAAATAATATCTTCAATTGAGATATTATCAT